>JAUZNJ010033540.1:0-38070 GCA_034780135.1 Jordanella pulchra | reverse complement strand
GCTTAAATACACAGGGGAGCAATCAGGGGAACAAGACACACCTGGGAGCAATCAGGGGACACAGGGAGCACAGAGAACAGAGAGGCAGACAGATCATGACAGAGAGGAAGCTGGAGCACTGGCAGAGAACTCAAACTTGCACGGGGAGAACACAAACTATTCAGTAAAATCAATGGAAGTAAACTGCAGACCTTGCTGATTTTCGCTGTTCAATATGTTATCAAAACAATACTTTTTTAAATTAAAATTGCTTAACTTTAAATCTGTCAGTGGAAGGAATAATATAAGATATGAATATCAGTGTTCTAAGAATTGGGCCTTGAGGAACTCCACATGCCATTTTTGTTCGTCTACATTTGCAAATACAAAATGACACTGCCAATTAAGATCTAAGTCAATTTATCCCAGAACTGAAAAATTTAAACCTACATTTCCAGTTGTTTCATTAACATGTTGTAATCAACTGTAATGTCCAGTAATGTCAACACTGGCATTTTAGATGCATCACTTTTGATTTTAAAACATGATTTAGAACCTTAAACAAAGCAGTCTCATTGCTAAAATACTGCGTGTTATTTACCAGAACGGCAGATTTAGTTAGGCGGTATTATATGTGATTTATTCTAATTTAATTCTAAATAATGTTTTTTAACATGATTTAAAATCATGTTATGAATCATAGCACTCTTACTTACGTTTAGTCTTTTCTGAATTAAGTTGCAGAGTGATAGAAAGTGAAACTTAGATGATCGTTTGATATGCTTGACTCATAGATTAGTCAGGAAAGAAAACAGCTTTGTGGCAGAACTTGTGTGAGGCGACAGTTTAGGTGGGGCTTAATAATTATTTCACCTTCATGCTTGCTGGCACACACAAGATTACCGAAAAGATAAAACATGAGTCACACTTTTAAAACAATTTTTTTTATTGATAGTATGAATATTATAGCAAAAAAAACAAAAACAAACATACGACACCTTAACTGAAGTCAATATATTAAACCACACAACAAATCAAGCACATCTTTTAAGACTTTATGTTCATCCTTTGTTTAAGAAAATGACAAGGTTTGTAAAACCACACACTGACAGACTTCCTGCATTAATTAGTTGGAAAACTACCTTAAACAAACACAGCCCGCCACAATTACTCTCAATCTTTTCTAAGCTATGTTAAAAAAGTCACAAAATGCATATTTGATTTCAGTGAGTTTCATTTTTAAATTCTAACCTCTGTTACTATCCTCCTCAGTTTGGCAGGTAAGCCTCTCGTTTTTCACAGTTCTAATGAATTTGAACTCTTTATTTAATGATCTGTAAAGATATGTGAATGTTTTCAATAACCACTATCCTGATGATATTGTGGCCATTTCCTGACTTATAAAAAATCAGCATGGATCTGCCAGTGTGAATGTCTGTGTCAATGGATGAAGGACTGATTCTAGTGTGAAGTGCTTTTGAGTTCTGGCTCTACAACTAGAGACCATTTATTAAATTTTCATAGCAAAATCTAACATTTCTTGTTCCCTGACTTATTTGTAACATCTGTGCTGAGATTTCTGAAAATGACAGGCCGTGTTTTAATTCAACACTAAGGGAGGTTTCAAAGACGTTTTATTGTTGGCTAAAGCCACAGTAGCCGCAGTCAGTCTGGTGCTCTTGTGAAGCGAACACATACAGTCTCAGAAAATGAATAAACAGATTTTTTTGTTGTCTCCGTTTTAAAATATTTTATTTTTTTTGGTAAATGAAATGTAGAACAGGTTAAATCATTTGCAAAGCTTTGCTCATTCCATTAGTGACACAGCAACAACAAAAAAAGAAATGCTTCAATGATTGCAGTTTTCCCTTTTAAAAAGAAAATCAAATAGCCCAAAGATAGACTGACCCGAGTGACTTTTGATTTTTTCTCTTTTCTTTTATTTTGAATGTATGTACACATATTAAACATTAATGAGTTTAAGAGTATGCTTTATTGATTTATCACACCCTTATGAGTCTCCCTCGTCTCAAATGAATGTTATGTCTCAGCTTAACAAGAAAGATACTCCACTACAAAAAACTTACACCATAGTATTATTAGTTTCGTTATTTAATACATAAAAAAATATGTTTTAAGAATAACAAGAGATAACTGTTGAACATTTAGTTAACCCACACCATGGTTCCAATGCTTCCTATTATACTTGGGAATGATAATACATCCAGCTGGTTGAACCTAAGATGTTTAAATGTTCCTTTATATTGCTTTAGTAATGTTCCTTTATATTGCTTTAGTAATGTTCCTTTATATTGCTTTAGTAAAATAAAAGATTTCTCTCCATTACTTACAAAGTGGGAGGAGTATAAGACTGATTATTCTAATCAATACAACTGAGGGAGCTTTACAGTACAAAAACAACCAATAAACACAAGCAGTCTGAAACACAGATAGATGAAGAAGCTGTTTTATACATGTTAGTGGACTCCTCTTGCTTGGTACTGCTGCCTGTTCTTATGCCTAATCAGATGTAACTCCAGTTTGGGGTTGACGCAGAAGGGCTTGCTCCTGTTCTTCAAATACACTCTGAAAACCAAAAGAAGGTACATGGCAGTTCAGTTAAAAGTTAAAACATCGTGTTAACTAATAGCAGTTATATTTGTGATAGCAGAGATTGTAAGCTGATTGAATAAGAGGAAAGGAACAATAAAAGGTATAAAACTGAGCCGGTATGCATCACAGTCCTCTGATGAATCACCATGTTTTTCTAGTGGTTCACTTGTACTTACTTCAGTGCATCGATGTCACAGGCTCCACTGCTGTACTGGCGCTCCCATCTTTCAGCTTTCAATAATACCCTTGGTGATAAGGATTTTGTTTTGATGCAGCATTTTGGAATACCAGCTAAAAAGAACATGTAGTTTTAAGTAACGGACAGAATAATGAAATCCTGCATATTGTGCAGGATTTCAAACTAAATGAATACTATTTTCTTAATATAACAAGTGCTTGGATAATGTGTTGATCTGAATATTGTAAAAACACATAAGAATCAAAATAGACTAAAAAAGGTTTCCATTGTGCAACCATAGGTTGCAACTGGTAATTAAGTGGACCAGCGGTTCCAGTTAAATGCTTACATGCTGTAATGGATACTTAGACAAAAAGATTGCAAAGGATTAAAAATCCATGCAGTATAAGGAAAGGTGCAATGCTTACCATGTGTGGAGGTGATGGCCAAAGCACTCAGAAAGACAACCACAAACACCACCTTCAGATCCATGATGCAGAGCAACTGAGTGGATGAACTCTGTGTTTGCAGTATAAATACTGTCAGTATATATACACACAGCCTACATGCGCATACATGTGCAGACACCCCTGAGTTTCATACACAGCTCTCACCACCCAGTGTGTTTAGGAATTTGGAGATGCTGCTAAAAAAATCAAAGTCTTCAGACCTTTGATGATTATGGAAGGAAGATCTTTTATGAGGTTAAATCAATCCCAACAATTTTGTGCTAGAATTCATAAAACTGTTGATGCATGATTGACATGTGATACACGCAGAAGCCAAACACATGCCTGGGCATGTTGAATTACAGAGCAAGAGGACAGCCCTGGAAAATGACACTCCTGCAAGAACAAAAGCATCAGAAAAATTACGGTTGAACCATTTAATCTAAACTGAAACTTAACTGCGGTAATTTTTTCCCAGTGCAGAGATATCGCATTTTAATTCTTACAGCTTTATACCTTAATGCTACTTAGTTAAGAGAAAATAGTGCAGCTGGATTTCCCAGATAACATTTCTTTCCTTTGAAGATGCTGCTGAGCTTTGCTCCTACAAGGAAAGATCCAGTGTTAATGTGCAGCTATGAGAAGCACAAAATCTAATTTTTAAAGAAAGAAACTATTTTAATGTATGAGTGACGAGATTGCATTTTAAAATGTGTTTTGTATTTTTCGTAATATTCATTTGAAATTTTTGTACTGTTTTGTTGTACTGTATGCTGTGTTACCCACTGATGACACAAAGAATTACTCCAGGTTATGATATATTCATGATTTATTGCAAAAATATAAAATACAATATAAAACAAGTAGATCAAATATAGCTATTATTCAATGAAAGGTTACCGAAAAGCAACACAAGTCACATATTAAAGCACAGCCTTTACACCGAGTTTACCAATGTCAAGGTAACAAATATATGCTTCCTAAGCTAAAAAAGAAACAATAATATGTTATTCTACAAATGCATTGTCACTCTGTTTATTGTCAGAGTTTAAATGTTGAATATAAATACAAGAATTTAGGGTTTTAGCAAACCTATGTCAACCACAGTAAGGATCCTGCATCCTGATGATTATATAACTTGGTGCATTTTTGATTAAAAGCAATGACATAAATGCACAGGACTCACCGGTATATCCACCACTGTTCACAAATATTTTCATATACTAATTCTATGTACAATAATCCAGAAGTATTGCATTATTTCCATCACTAATAGAGTTGAAGTTAGAAGAAAAACCTGAATATTTTAATCAATAAAAGAGCTGAGAGAGCTTGTGAAAACCAAACTCTCAAAAATCAAGAAACATGATTGGTAAACAAGAAAACAAAAACAAAACAAAACAAAAAACAGAGTAAAGTTTTGGATCCACAACTTAGTATTTGCCAGCATTTTTCACGCTCCCCTTCTCCAGGTATCTTCTCCATTTTGGGGAAACACATAATGGTTTGCGCTTCCCCTTTAAATAGACTCTGTAAACAAAATCAAGATTGAAAACATGTCAGTATAACATGTTTTAATTTCTTTTCTTACTATTGAAGTTCTCAACTTCACCTGTTTGTCTTTATATTATACTTGTTTCGAACTGTCATAATAAAAACAATTACTACAATTGACTTTTAGCAGCCATTAGCATGTTGAGATCTCTCTGAAAGTGATTGTTCACAGAAGGGGAAACACTGAAGCTAAAACACGACTTAAACTCTTGCATTGGTAAAGATCAGCCAGTAAAGGGTAAAGGGAATAGAGCAGAGCATATAATGTATTCATGCATTTGCTGTATTAATGTTTGGCCTGTTGACACTATCATCTGCTGTACTTACACAACAGCCTCGATGTCACAGGCTCCACTGTTGCTCTGCTGCAGCCATCGTTCAGCTTTCTTCAGCGACCCCAAGTGAAACTTTGATGTTCTAATGCAGCATTTTGGGATGCCAGCTAAGACAAAGAACACAGCGTTAAATCAAAGACATTTAAAAAAAGAATTGAAGACTTTGCATGATTAATAAAAAATATAAACTTTTTGATTATATATAAATACTATTAAAAAATTTATATCCATTTATGATTTATAAAAAACCTGTATAAAAAAATTAGTGTAGGTTTGGAGTTTTACTCTGCACAGTTGTAGCCTGAAGGTTGTAGTCAATTGGAACAGAGGTATCAATTAAATCCTAGCATGTCATAGCCAGTATTTAATCAAATAATTTTGTTTGCAAAAGTAAGAAAAAAAAGGCGAAACAGCTGCAAGGTGTTTTGAATCTAAAGGGCTAAAACAGGAAAAAAAAAAAAAAAACACCGCAAGATTATCAAAAACCACTCCTTTCTGCTAAATAAGTAAAGCTTTAATCTCCACTCTTGCTTCCGTTAATAATCAGATAAATCAGATTTGTAATCAGAAGTTTAGGACTTGACTTGTGCATTTCTTACCATCAGTGAGGGTGATGGCCAAAGAACACAGACAAACAACCACGACGACGACCTTTAGATCCATGATGGCAAAGCAACTTTGGGGAGACACCCCACCACAGCTCTATATATGCTGATCACTAACGTGCACGATGTTGTGCATACTACCCCCCCCGGCCACCAGGCATGCCTTATAATTTGAAGCAGCAGCTGAACACTACAGAAAAAAAAAAAAAGCTTTAGAGCAGTGCAGAGTTTAAGTCTCCTATTAGGATAAAACCTGTGGTTTCTAACCTGGATTAATAAAACTGTAGATGCTGCATTGATGCAAGCTATCGGAATGTTACACAGAGACAGGCTTGAACAAGTTGAACGACACATCAACTGACTTTACTTTGATTCATTGATGACACGACAGCCTGACAAAAGCCACAAAAGCAGCAACAAAAGACAGCAGAAAAAAAAAATAACCGTTGAATCATTTTATTCAAACAAAAACCTACAGGAGGTAAAGAGGAGAAAAGGGTTAGGCTGAAAGAGGCATGTGAAATATTTTATGTTATATTTTAAGTATTCCTAATGCAGTAAGTGTGAGTGCTATTATGCAACTGGAAAACAAATGTGGTCTTAGTTCCCAGGCATGAAGCTAACACCTATTACTGCAGCAAAAAACAAATCCTGAAATAGTTTTTTTTTTTTTTTTAGAAAACAGAAAGAAAAGAGGAGTTTGGATGACTGCAGATCAAGAAAGGTAACCATGTGCCTCAGTTAGCTGAAACATTAGCATATCCCTTTTCCTTGTGTTTAAAGCATACCTTGCAGAATGGTAAATTGAAACGCTCAGGCTTTAGTCTACTTAAGAAAAGGTTTAACTGATTAAAACTATAGAAATACAGCGACACTTGTGCAGATACTCAGAAGGAAGTGCAGCACTCATGCTGCACAAGCCGGCTGAAAGCGTTGGCTGAGAAAAATGTGTTGATTTGGGCCCTCATCTGGTCTGTGCCATTCATATTTTTATATTTACTTATAATATTTGCTTGATTTCCCATTGATTTCTTTGTATTCTGTACAAGTTTCTTCTAGTTTTTTAGTCCCCCTAATTCAGCTGTCATATCTTTTTCTGTTCCTCAGCTGCAACTAATTTCCTCTGAGTAGCTCTTCTAGCTTACGTACTTGCAATTGTTTAAACCCTGCCTATGTGTTAAGATCACCTTGTGTTATGGTTCTGTGCTGGGTTTGCTTGCCTGATCCAGGTGAGTTTTCTCCAAGTACAAGACCACCTTGAAATTTCTCATCTTTTATATTATTGAAGTCCTCAACTTCACCCGTTTGTCTTTAGAAAAGATGTACAAAACAGGAAAAGGTGAAATGTATTGGAATCAGCATTATCATTATCATTTGTAATTCATTTTGTTGTTATCTAACTTGTGCAGCACTATGTGGCAGTACTTTTCATAGCAGTACTTTAGGCTGACCTAAAGGAAACATTACACCAGTGCTTTTTCTGCTGATGTTTGACCCTTGAATTAAAAGGGAAAATGACTTGGATCCAAAATAACATTTGCCTAAAGAAACACACAACTATAAAGATATTTTCCAGATAAGAAAAGCATTATTTTTGCTTCTCTAAGTAAAAGAATTTGCCTCCAGTTTAGTCCAGTTATAACCTAGTTTATTGGAGTCCAGTTTACTTTACTATACAGTACAATATAATCAAAGCAGTCAGCATACAGAAAAATAGTTGAACTTTTCCAAAGTAAGTATGCGACTATAACGGTATCCGTTGTATTTCACTGTGAGCATCTTAACAGCTGGGTTTTGGATACACATATCCATTCATATTTTAAGATTGGCTGTATATAGTTGTGGGAGAGCTTTTTTTTCTCCAAAAAATAAATATAATCTACTGACAATTGGCATCATGCCTAATACCCTTGCAGCCAAACTTCAGTGTATGCTCTTCCCACATCTCTGTTGCATGTTGTGCAACTTTAACTGAGCGTGCAAACTCACAATATAATTAATAAAAAAAAAATACTTTACCCCTAGGGGCATTTTTAAGGCAGCAAAGACAACGGACAGCTTGTTGGAAAATGCATTAACTGACGTGGTAGCAATTAAAAGGGACATAAAAATCCTCCCTGTTTACTGATGGACTTTAGTTCCCACGTTCAAGACTTTGAAACAAGACTTTCAGCCTTTATGTTGCCCTTCTGCCTGAACCAGTGAGACATAGAAAGATTATTACTCTTAGCTGTTATATCATCTATGTCTGTTTTTTTAAATAAGCAATAGGGATTTGCTATGGAGTCCAAAATAATCCCCTGTTATCCATTTTTCTGGTGGCTGCTGAGTGAGAAAGGGGTTTGAACTCACAATATATCTGTTGAAAAGTATAAATACCTGAAACCTCTTTACAGCATCTGGAATAATACAGGCTTTATATGTCTGCACAGTTATTTTCAGTCTTAAAAATGCTGAGATATTTCAAGAGGGAGAAGTTAAGAAAAACCAGCAGCTGAAAGGTAGGATACTTGTTGACAGTATATTGGGAGATTATATACAGCAAATCACGTTTTCTAAATTAATGCAACATATATATGATTTGTTGCAAAATGTACTATAAATGTAAACCCAAGAATCACATTGATGTTTCTATTCACAGTTGAAGGAAAACCTGCTCCAAACATTATTAATTGTATCAAACCAAGTTCAATGGTTACTTTCCTTTAATTAATGCTATTTATAATTTTTTCAACAGTCGATTAAAGCCATTGTTGCAATGTTTTTAAATTGTAGCATATCAGTCTATCATTGGTGAAATGGTGCTTGTTTTGGAAAGACATTGGCTATCCTCATACTATTTGGAAGTGTACCTGTAATAAATGATAGATTGAAAATATGCTCTAATGGGTTTGAGATTACATTAATTACTTATTTTATAAGGGTCATATCTAAATCATTGCAATCTATTGATTCTTTTTTTTAATTTCCCTTTTGATTTCATCCACTGGTTGTAAAAAATATGGAGTGAGAATAGGTTTTTATTAGCTGGTGCCAGTTTAGGTTCTCCCTTAATCTGGTCAGGGATTTTCAAGGAAGAAGAATAATTGAATTCCACTTGGAATAAGACTGCACTATCTTTAAATGTTGGTTAGAAAGTGGAGTGTTGCGAATCGCTTTTTAGAAGTACTGTAGAGGGGTGTGCAGGTGGCGCAGTGGTTAGTGCGCACGACCCATGTATGGAGGCCTTAGTCCTCGACGTGGGCGACCCAGGTTCGAATCCGGCTTGTGGTCCTTTCTTGCATGTCTCCCCCCCCCTTTCCTGTATTGTAGAGTCTCAGGAAGACCTGGAACTTGCACATACATTTTTTTTTTTTTCCAAAAGACTCAACTAGCATAAACATCATAAATGCTGGATACTCTGCTGTTGAAGTTGAAGTATATTAAGGCTTTTTTTAAAAGGTTAAAATTTAACCGTAATACTTGGACTATTTAGTGTGAATAATAAGACCATAACTGGACCACCCCCAGAACACCATGCTAAAGGTACAGTTCACAGACAGAAACATTATGGGGTCTGGTTTGTTTTTTAGTATGTGGCAGAGGCAGATCTAAAGCAAACTAGAGAAGAGCTGGTGGTAAAGTCTGGACAAACCCGATAGGAATATGAAAACTGAAGCCAAATAGGGATTTTTCAGAATGATGGGGATCCTAAACACAAAAACAGGTAAAATTCACATCAAAATTAAGCTAAGATAATGATATTAACAATATACAGAAAGAATTGAAAACATGAACTGAAATCAAAACCTTCAGGAATTAAAGAGGATTTTTGCTCCAGGAACGATTAAAAAAATGAACCCTTAGCAATGAAGTTTAATTTCTATCTAACTTTATCATCTATTATTAAATTTTTGGACTACATACGGTTTCCATGCTCATTATTGCACTGTTGAGGGGAAGATGCGTGTTAGAGACACTTGATACAAGGTTGAATTTAAAAGTAAAAATAAATACATGAACTAACTGTAAACCTGAAAGATACAGTACCTGAGAGGTTCTGTATCCACTTCAAGCATCCCAGAAAAAACTGTCATCACTTGAAGCTTTGGCACCAATGTCAGGAATCATTCATCACATAAAACGGTGTAACAAAATTACAACTCCCATCCTTTTCATTTATCAAATTGAACATGTTCACACAAGACAGTGAAAGCTTAGTGCTTTTAGAGAGGATGATGTCAATTTGAGCCAAAATGCAGAGTAAATTACTGGCTAAATCCCATCAATTACTCTTGTCTACAGTAGTTATCATTCCATTCTCTTTCATGCTCGAGGAGAACCTAGGTGTGACGATAATGCAAACCTACAGGCATGATAAGAAAAAACAACAGAGGCCTTCAGGCAGAGATGCACCAAATTTATCTCCTTCACAATACGTTTCTGATACACAGGAGTAACTTACTGAAGCAATCGTGAGACAGTGACTGTTTACTTCATGATTTGTCGTTTATTTACACTGTTTACTTTGACTTGATTGTGTACATTATGTGCATGTATGTACAGTTCCTTCTAAAGTGATTGTAAAGAAGAAATTTGCTGTTTGTAATGTATTATCTCTGTTCAGGGTTTTTCAATATATTTCTATTCATAAAACAGGTTGAAGAGCACAGAAAGGATGATTAGGATGGGACAAACTGACTGGATTCAGAGTTCAGATTGAGGCCTTATATCTGTTGTGGCTGCAGGTCTTCAGGAGCAAGTAGGGGAGCTTGAAGTCTGTAGCATCAGTAGTCGCTTTGTCCTCTGCTTGCCACATGGAGGAGACGGAGCAGCAGGTCTGTGGGTGAGTTCCTTGAAGAGCTCTGGGCTGGATCTGTGGCATCGATCTCCCCGAGGCAGTCAGAGTCCACCATGCAGCCCTCTGAGACAGAACATAGATCAGATTGAGTCATCATGTAGGAGATAAACCCACCTCAAAATGTAGATTTAAAGAGTAGACTGTACCAGAGTTACAGCAGAGTCCTGAGGAGGCACAGCGCCCCCCTTCAGGACCGCAGGGCCTTCCTCCTGCCTGGCAGGGGGTGAGCAGGTAGTTCTCCTCCTCACAGTGAGCTGATGCTGCTGAGCCAAGGAGGCAGCCCAGACCCTCTCCACAGCAGATGCTGGGGCCAAAGCAGCGGCCCCTATCTCCGGGGCCGCAGGACATGCACTAGTGGAAGATAGAGAGGTAAATGCCTGATTATTCTAGCTTTCAGAATCAGTTTGCTCTTTACTCTCACAAGATGACAAACTTATTTCAAGGTGCATCATTTTCCTTTAATGTGAAAATATCACACTGTCTATGTTTTATGGTCTGTTACCAAGGAATATTCCTTGATTTTTGAAACATACAAAAGTTTGCACACCGTCCCATTAAACAATGGTAAATTCACATTAGTAATGTGAATTTACCATTGTTCTGACTGAACATTTCCTGAACATTACAGAAAACACCTGATTTTCAGTGATTGTTCAACAAAATTTTAGTTCAGGAGCTCCATCAGGCTTTAATTTCCATCTTTTAATAATTTTTATTTATTATTACTTTTGTCCATTTCAACTTATTTTACTCGCAGATGATTTTTTTCTGTCTTTAAAGGAAGGGTATGTAAAGAACAACTGTAGTTAAAAATATACAATAATGTACTTTGTAAAGATATAGAAGGAAATATATAATATTTTTATCTTATATTTTACAGTTTAACAGCAAAACAGATCTTAGATTTATGTAATAAAATAAAACTCTTTTTTTTTCATATATTGACATTCAAAAACAATAATCCATACATTAATAATGTCATATTAAAGTAGGAGCCTAAAAATCAAATATTCTCATATTATTCTGAAAATGTATATTTTAATCAGAATAATACTGCAGTGTTAATATAGATTATTACAATCCCGTTTCTCATATTTAAAACACATACACATATGAAATACATATATATTTTTTTAATTTGGGCTCTAATGTTGCTACTATTTAAAGCAAATTTTGTGTCTATAACAATTTTCTTCTTTGCCATACTGTAAAACACTTTTATATGAATGATATTAATCAAGTATGGGTACATAAATTTTACTTATACAGCATATGTGTTTATATATAATTTCTTATTAATGCATTAATAAAACTCAAGAATAGAATAATTTATTAAAGAATAAATAAATAACATAAATGAAACCGGTGGTTAAAAAGGGTGTTTTAGATTTTCTAAAGCTTCAAATTGTGTTAATGTAAGGTGGAAGTGTAATTCTTTATTATCATCGTTCTTCTCACACTTTCTTAGGTTTAATTATCTATGAATAAAACTCCCACTTCTTTTAAGTCATGTAAATGTAGAAAATCATACTCTGCGTAATAGATATAATGTATGAAATGCAAGTATTATCAAGATTTCATGTTTTAGCCTCCCCTCTTTTGGTTTCCATTGAAGCAAAAAAAAAAAAAAGAAAAGTAGAAGAAAGAAAACAAACAAGCAAACAAAACAAGAACCTTAAAGGCGTCCATTGTATATATGCTTACATAATCTATTTCTTGTTTCCTCTATAGTGAAAATACATTTTAAAAAGCTGCTTTATGAACAAATAGTGAAGAGTTTCCCAGTTTTAATAATTAACTCAAACTCCTAAAGGACACAAAAAAATTACAAACCAATTGATACTACTTTTTCAAATCTAAAAGTCAATTTATCTCACATTCTAACTTCATGCAATGTCTATAATATAGCATTTGCATCAGAAAGAACATCGAAAAAAATCAAACAAATAATAAAAACTGATGTCCTAAACGCATCCTAAATAAGCGATTTAACACTTTTTCTCAAAGAAAAAGACGCGTGGATCTAATTTACATTCATAGATTATCAACAAGAATTGGTATTACTCTTATCGTTTTCCTAACTATAACCAAAAAATAGACAAAACCATATAGATTATGTAACACTTTAAAAAGTTTATTTTTCTAAACCAAAAATGTGTATTTTTATTCTACGCGTAATCAAAATTGTCTTTAAAAAATCGGTAGAAAACCTGTAATCCCATCAGGTCCCCCACCTGTCTGACGCCTCCCTCCGGCAGCGCACGCTTCCCTCCCCGAGGGCAGTTCTGGATGTAGCAGGCGGAGGAGAGGGCGAGGAGTCCCAGGACGCACAGGGGGAGCAGGCAGTGATGCATGGCTGCTGGTTCTGATCGAGCACCTGTTATTTCCTCCGTTGTGGATGTCTGACTGACAGCCCCCACCCCGGTCATTCCTCACTTATAAACACATGGACAAGTGGCTTGACAAAGAGACCTACACCTGACGTCACGGACTTTACACCCCCAGGCTTCGTGCGCGAGGGGTCGCAGCAGATGTGCGTCTGCATTGGATGCGGATATCAACCAAATCTACACAAGAAAACAGCATCTGTATTCATCCCTGCATAATGCTTTGCTTCTAATAAGCTTTTCAGAATCATTTCTGCCGTGGATGACACAATATGTCTGAGGAGACACAAGCATTAATTGGAGCTTAATAACAACTAATCAGATTTATACAAATGTAGTGAGATGAAGAACAACTTATGATGATCATGCACAGTTTAGCTGTTCAGTGCAGCCGTTTCCCCCCCTTGCTTTTGTTATATGCATCCAAGTGAGACCTCAGGGTCACATAAATTATGACATTGTTGATGAGCATAAAAACATTAGCATTTCCAACAAACATATTTTAGTTGATTGTTGTGTTCTGCTGCATGCTCTGGGTTGTTTCTCTCTTATTAGTTGTTGTGAGACTGATTACCTGAATGAGAAAAGATAAAAAAGAGCATCAGCAGGTTAATGAGTGAAACAGGGCTTCAATAGACTCCAGGAGTTTACTCTTAAATGGTGTTTTGCAACAACTCTTAAAATATATTAAAGCAACCATTAGAGATTTTCACCAAACCTGCAAAAACAAAGGGATCTCTATTTCTTTTCCTGCCTTTGGAAAAAAAAGTACAATTATAAGGTGTACAGCTTAAATATGAGCTTGTGAGATAAAGATTTATAAAGTAATTTATCCAGGGCAGGAGAACAAATTAGAAACTGTTGTCTGTATGATTACAGTAGCTTGGAAACATAAACTAGCACCCCGTTGTTAGATTATGCCCCCAGCTACAGTGTTTCTGTATTTGATAGGTGGGAAACATCAGTTAGCATTAAATATCTAGTAATGTGGAGCAGACTATTAAAGCATTCTCCCTGTGATAAACTAGTGGCAAATGGCTACTTGTGACTAAAAAAATATCATGGAAAATATAGTATTTGACAGAATTCACATGAACTTTGTAATTACTGCTATTGTTCTGATGGGTATCAGCATACTGATGTGCAATGGTATAGATCAGGTATCTGTAATTAAACCTTTATTTAGAAACTGTCTTTTGACCCAAAAGACTTGGTCAATTATAGACCTATTTCTAATCTTCCTTTTCTATCTAAAATTCTTGAGAAAATAGTTACTAAACAATTGTTTGACCACCTACGCTATAATGAACTTTTTGAAGAGTTTCAGTCAGGTTGTAGACATCATCATAGCACTGAAACAGCTCTGGTGAAAGTCACTAATGATATTCTCATGGCCTCAGACAATGGACTGGTATCTGTTCTTGTCCTGTTAGATCTCAGTTTTGCAATTGATATAGTTTATCATAATATTCTTTTGGAAAGGTTTAAACGTTTTTTTTTTTTTTTTAAAGCTTTTTACGGCACTAGTGGCTCATTTTTCTGACAGTAGGGTGACAGGAAAGGGGGCATGAGAGAGGGGGAGAGACATGCAGGAAAGGACCACAAGCCAGATTCGAACCTGGGTCGCCCGCATCGAGGACTAAGGCCTCCGTACATGGGTCGTGCACGCTAACCACTGCGCCACCTGCACGCCCTTACTGGGTTTTTCAGAGTGATTTCTGTAGCCGGTGTTGCTTTTTCAACAATACTACACGTGTCAATTTAACAAAAACAAACAGTTATTAGAAAAGCAAACAAAATATTAACAAAAGATGGCAGACAGAGGGAGCCAAGTAAATGTGATCAATGTAATCTAAATACTTTAACACAGCAAAAGAAAGCAAAAAATAACCTTTTATCACTGTGGTTTATTTCAGTTTAATGCATTATTTTTGTTGTTTTGGTCCAATTAAAAAAACCTTTCAGTAGCTTTTAGATGCTGAACATGTAAGTTAGACATTTATTACTGTTGCTTTTATTTCTTAAAAATATAAATACACTTTAAATTTTTCAGGCTGTCACAGAATCCCAACCCCATGACAAGTAACATGAGCTGTGCAATCATACTTTACAATGCAGACGCACTCAGCAGGCAGCAACATGCACGCTGCCGTTCCCACCCAGGCACGCCTGCTTGTACAGTCACAGTTGCCACGGCAACAGGGCGGGACCCTTATTGCTGCAGCACACCTCCGTTTTCTTTATGTCTGGAAGTACAAACAGACAGAGAGGTGAGACACGTGAGGGAGGAGGGGAGTGCGGGTGTCAGAGTCCACTCATAAACTGATCAGCTGAGTCACCAGGTGTGGAGCAGGTTTCCCTCACAGATCTCTGTTTATCCTGAACCCGACTCACCTTTCCTCACCTGTCTCCCTGTACCTGCCGGCTGACGGGGCTGAGGGAGCTGCTGTAAGTCTTCTTCTTCTCTCTTTTCTTCTGTGGAGTTGGCAGCTCTTTAACCGACTTTTACCTGCCTGCTGTATCAATGCAGGTGACAGTTACAGGACAGTGAACTGGTGTCGGTCTAGCTTGTTTTCCTAGTTCATTTCCAGAGAGCAGTTATCTTGGTGCAACAACATTGGTCCGGCTGCTGATTCTTGTCTCAGGGAATCAGGGCCTTTAAAATAAGCATTATTGGGTAAAACATGATTGGACAAAAAGGTTGTGCTGTTTTTTTTCATAATTGTACTGAAATTGTTGTCAAAAGTTTCCACTTTTTCAGCATTTTTTCAAAAGGTTTCCGTTCTTTTATTACATGACTTTGTAATCATGATTAAGCGAAATGGACAGTTTCAGTTTGCAGCTTAAACTAACTAAGTGACCAACACTAAGAAAAATTCAACATCCCAAAAATTACACATGACTTGGTGAAGAAATATTGATTCTCCTAACCTGACACAAGTTGAGCCAAAGTTGACGTTTCTACTGAATATTTAAGCAAATTGGTTCCTAATCCTGGTTCTCAGGACCCTGTGGGCTGCAGGTTTAACATGTTTTCCTGCTAACTCACACCTGGTGACTAACAGGCTATTGCAGCATTTGATATGCTGAGGAGGCATTTGAATGAGGCTGTCCGGGAGAAACCTTTCTAACACATGGACAGCATTCCCCGAGGACAGGGGCTGAGGACACCCTGTTTAGGGTATTTTACCGGAAGCTTTCATCAGTTTCTACATAACTGTGATAATGGATTTTAAAGGAAACGTTTTATTATCAGAGATTAAGTGTTCAGTTCAGAATAGGGAGATAAAACAGTTTGAGTGAGCCCGAGAGCACTCAACCAACAGTTCAGCATGGCGGTGGCAGCATCATGTTGTGCAGCTTCTTACAATTTTGCCATCGCAGGTGTACCCCACAAAGTAAATAGAATAAAAGATGAATACCTCTAAATTCTTCAGATTTTGCCCAAAAATGAACATCAAGGTGGTTGAAACTTTGCTCCAGTCAGGTGGTCCAACAGAACAATGATCCTGAACAAACGTCAGAACTGGTCTTAGAATAAGTAGAAATAACATAAACAAATTTAGAGGAACTGTGTTAAACAGAATTGAAAGCTACAAATAATGTGCAGCTCTCAACCAAATTCTGTGGTGGATTCCATGAACTGAAAACAAAAAATTAATTTCAAAAAATGTTGAACAACAAACTGGAGCACATCCTTTGATTGGAGGATTCTAGCATTCACTTCTCTCTGTAAAAATGACCAAACAGGTGAGATAGGGAGATGCTTAAAAAGGTTTCTTAAACATTTGATACTGATGGCTAAGACACACACAGGGACACCCAGTTAGCTGTAGCAGGTCAGAGTATGTCTGTGGGGCTTTTTGCCATCCTGACTGGAGAAACAAAAACTGCCAGCTGTGCATCCAGACTTTCTTTTTAAAGTATTTAAGTTTTAAATTTTTTACAATCACTCTATTATGAAAGAGAATAGTTAAAGTTAAGTTAAAGTTAAGCTGCATGTATGTAAACCTGTGTGAGTACAAACTGGTTTACATGTGTTTTATTTACTAAAAACAGGTTTGGGAAGGTGAGTCCAAGGCTGTCAACTCAACTGCTGTCATTTTGAAGTAATAGCTTCTGTCTGTCCAATCAGGTGTTTCAGTGCTGTCTGAATCTAGAGTGAAACAAAAATAACTGCATTTATTTCTTTATTGTGCAAAGTGATTTGTCCCTCCCAGAGGCAAAATGGAGTCCACAGGAAACGAACATGAGGAAGAAACTTCCAGGTAAAAGTTCATCCCCAAGGCTTTCGATTTCCTTTAACATTAAAAATATTAATGTTTGATCTGTTAAAATCTCTTTAAAAAATTGCCTAATTTTAATCTCACTATTTCATCTACTGTATATTTGTTCAGGATGATTCTGGAAGATGAAAAAATTGAAACCTTTCCCCAATATACGGAAAATGGATCCAGTTCAATTTCAACAAGCCCAACAGGTACAACCAAGACTAATTCCTACATAAAGCATGAAAGTGGTTAAATTGATATAAATTCCTCCAGAGAATAAATAGTTGAAAACAAATTGTAAAATGAAACTGATTAAAAATCTCTAACACAAACTTGGAGCCTTTTTAGAGCCCATGAATTATAGACAGCAAAGAGGTTTTGTGTTCTACGGAAGGATGCAACATGAATATATTATCTATGGTAGAGACAAAAAGTATTTCTAAATGTTGTATTTTTCAGGAGGAATTTAAATCTACAACGCTTCATTTTAAAAGACTGAAGAAATTTATTTCTGCATATCTGACCTCAAGCTCTTTTTGTAACAACTGCAGTTTTTACAATAATTGAAAGTTAAAAAAATATCAAAAGTATTGGGTTTTATATAAAATTAGACACATGAATTGTATTTGAAAAGTACAGATTACTTTTTTACCATTTAGAAAAATGGAAAAAAAAAGATTTATGTGTACTTTGCTAAAAATCTGACCTCTTTTCTTTGCAAATGTCTCCCAACAGGAGACGAGGAAACCGAGAGAGGCAGGGTTGTCACAGCAGTGCCAGATGGGGACTCTGCAGGTAAGAGAGACAAGAAAAATGTCTCTGTGTCATAATAATTTCACAAACAGAAAGGCCATCTATAAAATGATTCAAAGATCTTTTATATTTCTTTTATTTAAAGGTGAGAAAGAAGAACTGGAGGATGTAGCAAGAGAAGAAACACCTAAGGATGAGGGTGAGTAGGGCTGTCCAAGGTTCCTTACGGTCTAAATCTCAAAAATCCTGCTCTCATCCGTTTTATGCATTTTATTGTCAGGAGGAAACATCCAGCGGACGCCTGAATCCGCAGCAGGTCAGTCTGCCACATCCCTCCTTCTTTTAATTCCTGTTTCCTCACATACTTACTGTGATTTGTTTTTTTGTCCAACAGCAGCTGAGGAGTCTGGGGAATCGGAGCAGAATCCATTAAAAACCGGCAGAGACAGACCAGGTACAAAGGAAAACGTTACAGTCTTCCTACTGTTGTGTTTTGGGGAATTTTTGCTCATTTTCTTTCTGTTTTTTTAAAGCATTTTAAAGTAATCTTCATCAGCAGTTGATCAGGGTTTTTTCTAATGATCTTTAACTACTTATTTTTTATTTTGGTTGCTTTTATATTTTGAGTCCAAGTCTTTAGTCTTCCCCTTTCTGAGAGAAGTTTCTTTTTTTCTTATTTTATACAGCTTTTTTTTTTTTAATGTTTGTCCTTTTTATGTTTTTTTTGTCTTATGTGTAATTTCTTATGTCTTCTGTTTACTAGTGTTTGCAACTGTCACACCTTAAGCTGCCAACTGTGTTACAGTAAAGGCATTTCTTATCTTTTTTTCTTACTTGTGATTTATTGTTACTTTAAAAATAAGGAAAGTAAATAAAATGATGAAAAATAAACTAAAACATCAATAGGTTTTATTAAACTCATGAATATGCACCAGTAAGTTTAAAAAACATATTTGAAACATGTTCAGATAATAATCCTCACAGCAATTATGGTGGAAAATAAAAGGAAAAATCCTCAAAGCTTTAGAAGTATGTAGCTCATGTTTTTTTATGACATGTGGGAATAAACTTCTGGATTATATCTTAATATTGTGTTTACATTTATAGTAAAATAAATTGTGTAAAATTATGTTCACTGTTAGGTAGAATATAGATATAAAATCTACTTATTTATTTCTGGTTTGGGGTTTATGTATGCATAATGTAAGTAAACGTCGTGATTATTTCTGTGTGCAGCTCCCCCCAGCAGTCTGCCTCTAACAGGCGAACAACCAATGAAGAAGAAAGTGTTAGCAGCTCCAGCTTTGAGTCTGTCATTAGGTGACACTTTGATGGTTTTATAAATGTTATAACTGCTTTTATTTATTTATCCCCCTCTGCTATCAGTGCCATCTTGTAATCTGAAACTAAAAGTTTATTCTCCTTCTGCTTCAGGTGGCAGCGGGTCGATAACGTCTGACGACCTGCAGTCAGCCTTCCTCTCCCCCTCACTGGAGGATCTGGAGGACACAGGACTAGATTTTGATTTGGATGCCATAGAAACGCCATCAGACAGTGAATCCCTGCACTTTCCCATCTATGACCTCGATCTTGAAGGTAACACTATGGAAAATTTTAAGAATTTCACATGAATATATTAACATTTTAGAAGATATTATTTTTTGGAAGAACTGAATGACAGGCAACATAAACATCAAATAGTCATACACACACAAAAGTCTGTATACATACAGTATAAACAGATATGCATGATCCCACTTAATCTAAATGATGTTTCTTTTTCAAACACACCCTTACATAATTGTTTTTGTCCAAAAAAGTAAAAAAAAAAAATGCTTATCTGGGCCCATTCCTTTGCATTCATTTTATCCAAAAAATAAATCTATTCAACAAATTAAACTTGTACAAATTTCAACAAACCAAATCAAACCATCGTATTTAATGTCCATATTAAATAAAGAGCTAAATTCTCATTTGGTTTCCAAACCGTACTTATCTAGCATGACATTTCTGAAAAGCATTTTGAATCTAGTCATTGTATCACATGTTTCATTTTATCACTACACTTAATAACTCAATAAAGTTCCCCCTCAGCTGGTAGATCATGATGCAGCTTTTTCCTGCACTGTATTTTTCTTTTAACTTTTTTTTAACTGTGTATTTAATATATTCTTATAAATATATATATATATTTATAAGAATATATAAACTCAAACTTTGTATTTGTTCTTACCATTGGCATTTTTAGCACAAATGTGCCTCACAGGGTACATTCACCTGAAATAACTCCTGGATATTTTTGTATTTAACATGGAATATTACAATATTTGAATCAGGGAATCAGCTATTAAGGGTGTAAAATGTGAAGGAAATGTTTATTTCCATATATTTTTAAAATCCATATACTTACCTTTTCAAATAGACAACACTTAAGTAAAACCGCTTCAGATCTTTTTCAGTATGAGTCTCATTAACTAGATTGTAGGCATGGATGCACATTTGTAAACACATCAACAAGAATCTCAGAGTTCAGTGTCTGTATGACGGCCTGAAAGTCAGTCACTCCCAAAAATATTTAAACTGGGAGAATAACTTCATACACACGTTGTAACAGTCGCTTTCTGTGTGTTTTTATGTAATTTCTGCCAAAAAGTTTGCAAAGTGCTAAATTGCACATGTGTAACGTTTTGTCACATGGGAATCACAACTGAAATATTTATGTTTATAAAGTATTTCACAGGTAGAAAAAGCTCAAATTTATTCATATTTTCCTGCTGTAGATATAGCAACATATTTCACATTTTAGAGAAGGTTGCACATGTGAAACAGTACCTAAAATGTGTTGCACTTGTGAATAATGTAGTCTGTGGTAAAATTGTCTTCTTCATGTACAAAAAATTTGCCTGTAATTAGGTTTGTGTGGTAATATGTGAATATTTTGTGTTTCACATGTGAAGCTTTTCACCCTTGTAATGTGTGGTGATGTAGAAAGACAGGTTATTAATGTGGGGAACCCTTTCTACCAATGAAACCTTCTCCCATGTGTATTTTACATGTGAAGATGAAAACAGTGCATGGGAAAATATATCACTTGTAAACATGTGAACTCATTTTTAGCATATGGGAAAACATTTCTTATGTGAAACATTTTCTATATTACTTCCACATTTGTTAAGGATTTTGCTAAGTAAAACAAAAAAAATGTTTATATATCAAAAAATGCTTCACACACTATATCATGTGGTCACATGTGTAAATAATGTTCCTGAAGGGAAGTTTTTGCGACATCCTTTATTTATGAGTAAAAAAAAAAGCTATTTTTTCTTACATGTTGTTTATTCTTCTTTAATTATGTCCATTATTTTGTTTTTAAAACATGTGAACATGTTTTTCCCATGCGGACATTTTTTCATATGTGTCGGGTTGTTTAGTGGCAGCTCTGTTTTTTCTCCCAGATGACCTGCGGCGGCTTGGTGTGGCATCTCGCCGCCACAGAGTATCTGGATCCAGATCCAGGTCAGGCTCTGGGCCTGGTTTCTTACCAGGGCCCGACCAGTTTGGACTGGGAGCTTTGGAAAGGGAGGACATGGTGGACAGTGAAGGCACCAGGTGGCGCTGCTTCACCACAGGTGACCCTCCTCAGGAGTCCAGGGTCAACATGAGCGTCCTGGAGCCTTATCTGAAAGTGCTGTCACATGGAGGTGGGAGCTGCTACCTGTGCTCTGGTCGACTCATTTAACCCAAATATTCAATTTAACCCGCTGTTGTCTTCTCTCAGGTTACTATGGAGATGGCCACAATGACATCATTGTGTTTTCCTCCTGCTACCTTCCACAGAACAGTCTGGAAAACTACCAGTATGTGATGGACAACCTCTTTAGGTCAGACACGGCAGCTGATCAGATGGCTGATTGATTTTAATAATGACTTTGATCATGTTTCCTTGATTTTCCTGTTTTTTTTTTTTTTGCTTTGTTTTTTTATTTTTCTGTTTGTCAGATTTGTAATTGGGACCCTGGAGCTTATGGTTGCAGAAAACTATGTGATAGTCTATCTGTGTGCTGGAGGTCAGAAGGAAAAACTCCCAGGAATTGGCTGGCTTAAAGAGTGCTACACCACCATAGACCGCAGGTAGCAGCAACACATAACAGCAGAGAAAAGACATGTTTTTCATTCAGAAGACAAAGTTTGAAGTGTCCAGCAAGGTTTCCTTCTCTTTTCTTCTCTTTAGAGCCAATAAATAATTGCTTATGGATGATCATATGATCCTACTCCTGATTAGAACGATTCTGCTCTTCTATTTATCTTAAAAAATCTATGAAAATGTTGCAATTGCGGGTTTTAAATGACTCATATAACAATTTTGATTAAAACGTATAAACAAAAAGTAAATAAAATAAGAATAAGAAATGTCTTTTTCCGCCTGTTTATCTTGGATTTTATTTTTGTTGCGTAATTCAGTAACAGCCCAGTAGAGAGAGTACTTCCTCTACAGAGAAAATAGCAAATCCAAAAATTAAAACTGCTAAAAACCATGATAGAGACACAGAAACAAGCGAAAGCTGTAAGAACAAAGATGTATTTGTGACTGTAAACTACTATATTGTTTCCAAATGTACTTTGAATAGGCAAAAAAAAAAAACATGTCCTATCAAAAGAAAAAAAATACAAAAATATTTTACCACAAGTGGAGAAATTCTGTTCTACCAGCAGCAAAATGGCAGGCAGATGCAGAGAAAAAGGGAAATATAAATAACAAACTCAAATACATACAAGGATTAACATTTTTTTTCTTTTTGATTTCTGCTTAATAGATGATCTAAACTACCTACATCTTGAGAGTTTGCTTGTGGTATCCCTCTGTGCCGTTGATTTTTGGTTTTTAAAGTGCTATATAAATAAAGTTATATTGGGTTGGTTTATTTTCTTAGTTACAAGTTCATCAGGTTTTTCTTATTCTGAACTTCGGCAGTAATAAATGAATGTTTTATTTGTTTTTGTATTTAGCTGTTTGGAGAACAGACTCGTAATCCGTTTTGGTCTCCATCCATTTATAGGTTGAGGAAGAACCTGAAGGGTTTCTATGTGGTTCATCCCACCTGGTACATCAAAATCCTCATCACCATCATCAAACCCTTCATCAGGTTTTCTGCCTCTTTCTCTAACTCTTTGCTCATCAAATATTTAAGCTTTGGCACAGCAGAGGAAACAAAATCAGTTATTTTTCTGTTCCATCTGTTCAGCTCTAAGTTCAGTAGAAAGCTTCAGTTCATCAACACACTTCAGGAGCTTTCCCAGTTCATCTCTACTGAGCATGTGCAGATCCCAGACTGTGTCAAACAGTGAGTTAAACATAAAAACACAATAGATCGGAGCAGATTAAATCCCAGATATTAAGATGAATGGTAATTTGTGTTTAAGATGAGATATTTTATGCACACTTGTTTGTATTCTGAATGCAGGTATGACCAGAACCAGTCCAGGTGAAGCTCAAGTACAACCTGAACAGATTCCAGTATTTGTCTCTAGTATTTGTTGCGTCTCACCCTGCAGGAAGTGCCTCTGCATCTCCAGGAGACTTTCAGTCTGTTCTTCAGGACGAGGTTTAAAGTAGTTTTACACTTCTTTTTTGTAAACAGTGTTGATTTGCTTTTTATAATTTTAAAAAAATATCCCCTTTTCTACTTTTGTAAGAGAACACACTATATTACAAATTCAAAATGTACACAAACTGTCTTTTTTTTTGTAAATTTATTTCACTTTTCATTTCTTCAGTCACATTTTGGGAGCCATGATAGATAAAATTCAACATTTTTTTAACACACAGCTTGGTCGTATATTTATGCTTGCATTGTGCATTTTATTCAAGTCATATTTTTGTATCACTAGCAGAGTTTTTAGCAAGAGTTCAGGTTAACGGAAACATTTTCAGTCCTTTCCTCCATAGCCTGGTGAAGGTTTTTAAAACGAACCATTGTTTCTACACTTCAGTGTCATGAGCACAGGTCTATTGATCATACCCATCTGGATATGTTGTTGTTCATTGATTTTTAGATTATTTAGAATAAAAATTATTAAATATTTTATTGTTTCACAGAGCCGTACCAAATTTGGTTGTTTTTTGTCAAGTCTAATTTTGTCTTTAAGGTACTGTTTTGAAAAAAATATAAACTTTGCACTAATAAAAATGAGCTGTGTAATTTAGAAACTTAAAACCCTAATTAACTCTAAGCCTATAACTTGCTTTTTGCTACAAGAAATGATAGATATATTCCTGAAATACAAAACTGTGCTTACTACAGTGTCCAAACTACTATAATAAATTCTTTATTGGGATTCCCGGTTCAGCAGTGGATAATAAATTGTTTAACAGCCTTGCATGTTGTTATAAAAAACTGTTGCTTAGAGTTTCCAGGAAATTATGACAAGAATTTGCTCTAAAACCCCTAAAACTTTTAATATTTGAGCTTATGGGACTTCCATAATAAACCTATGGAAAAGAAAAAAATACCTCACTAATAACAGGGCCGTTAAAATAGTGATTAGTATTTATACGGGTTAAAGATGCAGACTCAAATCTACTATGTATAAACTCTTGATAGAAATCCGAGGGGAAAATCACATTTTAAACGAAAATGAAAAGGGAGGAAGTGGGAAAATATGATAATTTTTTATATTTGGAGGACTAAAAGAATCAGGTAAAATTGACAAATCTTTATTTGACAGGTCTATAATAGACACAAAGAGACATTTTGCATAACTTTTTTTTCCAGATTCTCTTCATTTTTATATTTTTTTGCTTTTATGTTCTTTCTTGTTTGTTAACTGGAAACAAAATCAACCAGAAAAAAAAAGCATTAATTATATACTTTTGCACCATTTGTACCAATAATATTTCTCCTTCTACAGAAGCCATAAAAATAGCATCATAATTCAGTACATCCTGTGTGTGATATATCGGGAAAAAACAGAATGTATCATCTATGGGTGCAGAGATGTCCCTGTCAGGGCTTTTATAAATCGTTCTTATCTAATTGAGGAAAACATTCTTCAGACAGCCTCTTTTTTCCTACTTCTGGATAAAATCTAGTGTTAGAGGAGAGAAGAGGGCAAAATATTCTTTTTAAATACTAATTTAGCTCGTCAAATTCCCTCTTTTTCACCCAGAAGCTCAGGTGTAAATGATGTAACTGTCCTAACAGTCTGAGCAGATGAAAACCAACTACAGAAGACTTATTGTTACAGTGAGGAAACATATTTCTTCAAAAATGCTGCTTTTTTTAATTAAAAAGTGCACCTTAAATAATGTTTGGTTGAAGACACATAACTAATGTGATACATTTCACTTGAAGAGTGTAAATTAAACCCACAGATGGGTGTGAAAGTTGATCAGGACAGTTTTTGTCATCATAAGAAAAAGAAACTGAGCAATAAATACTAATGAAATAATAATACATCAATAAAAACATATTCTAAGTGTGAAACTGTGAAGAAACCCAAGAAAGTCCAAAAATAAATACTCTAGGGGTCGTGTGTATGTTATCAACCTTTGGGCCTCCCTGGGGGTTGATATGGCTTGACCACAGGTTTCTGCGAACTGTTATCAGACTCAGCAGGTCTGATCCAGATCACTAAAGAAAACATCGGAGTGAGCTACATGTGAACACCTTCTGTATAAGCAGGAAAAGGAGCACAGTGGTCATTTATGAAGAACAGGAAAGCTTATAACTGTCAGTGTGAGCTTTAGATATGCTGGAAGGGAGCTGCTTTAATGACAAAGTTTAGGTTAAAAGTTAGATCCTAAAATCAGTCTAAAAAAGTCTTGTTTAAATGAAGGTTTCATTAGAGAGGTTACAGTAATGCCAGGATGTATACCAGTTCCTGTGTGTCTGAGCAGCCTGTATGGACCGTTTGTCAGGATATGGAGCTTGACAGGAAGGAGGTGAGGTTGCTGCTGAGGAAACTCTATAAACAGGAACCCAGAACAGATCACGTGTGAGTCCCTGTTCGCTTTAGCTACTGGTTTCTGTTGGCTTTAAAAAGTTATCACAGTTTAAATGCAGAAAAACATTGTGTGTCATGTTTACAGGTTTTGTTCCTCTTTCTCCAGGGTTAATGGACACAAAGCCCTTAAGAGGAACTTGATAAATAGGGAAGATACTGAAGCACATTGGAAGCACTGGAATGGCTCTTTTATAAGTTTTAATGTTAATTAAATATAACTTTTTATGTCTTATAGACTTTAAAGTGCTCCTAAAAGTCTTTGAATCATCTCTTATTCTTTTATATTTTACCTAAGAGAAAAAGACAATGTTCATTGAGGTAAAGGAGTCTTAATGAATAGATCCTCAGGCTGAAAGTATTGAATTTTGGTTGTATTTTTACTAATGTTCAGATCCCCTCTTCATCATAAGCCACAAATCTATAATCATTTCACACTGAAAAGACTCCAAGAGAAGGGATTTATTAGAAGGTGGATTCAGGTATACTGGGATCATTTTTTTGTAATGAGATCTCCTTACCCTCACAAGTACACCATTACTGCTTTCACTATAACGCTTCGCTAGCTATTTATACATATGCAAAAAAAATCTATTTGGGTGTTATTTCAAATGCAATCGGCACTGAAATTAAAACAAAAAAGAGTTAAAAGAGAAAACAAGATATCTTCAGAGTATGCAAAAGAGGGAAAATGAACAACAGAAAAAAGAACTCAAAAAGACTCACATGTACAAACCAAAAATGTCTATATGATCACAACACTTAAAAAAATAATAATTTAATAATAGTTTTGCTTAATGGAAAAAGTATTTATTGGAAGCGACAGCTAACTATACAGTCTACATGTTTAGCCATGTATCTTTAAACACCTGTATCCAGACACCTGTGGGTGGATGTGCGACTGCACTTGTAATGTTTTGCCATAAAAGAAAAATGCTCATAAGTGGTTTTGAGGAGTCACAGACCTGCCCCCACATCGGGCATGCCAGAGCCCCAGACATCCAAAAGGGCCCCCAGATCATGGGAGCCCAAAGAGGACCAACACAGGGACGATTGCATCCCCGGTCCTGGGAGAAATACCCAGGGAATCATGAGAAGAGCGTACTTTTAAAAGTAATACTACTACCACACGGAACTTCTTATTTTTCCTTGAGTGCAACTCCTATCAAAGATATATTATCTTGTATCTTATTGTTATATTATATAATAATATTATATGTTATTCTATATCTTATCAAGTATCACTAATCCTACTTTTTTCTGGTTAGGCTGTCCACTGTGAGTAACTTGAGCTTTTCAGAGATCAGGTTAAAATACAACAAACAGTAGATCCTGCTGTTGGAAGTTCTCTACCCTTTCCTAACATATATACAATTCTCACAGCAAGGTTTTGTTTGATAACCTTTTGTGTTGAAAAATACGAATTTGAAAAAGTATTTCCTCTACAGGAATTATTTATAGTTGTTATGTATCTCAGTCTTAATATAACAAAACTTGCATATAGTGTGTCTGACTGCATTAAATCAGATGCTATGATCCATCTGTGTAAACTTTCTATCAAATACCTTTTTTTTTTACTCTTACTTGAACTATTTCTTGGATGACTACTTTTTACTGTTAATTGCCTAAAAATGTTAAAGTAGTGCTACTCTTACTTGAGGCCAAATTTTAGGTTCTCTACCTAACCTCTTGTTCTTGATTAACCTAACCTCAACCCTAACATGAAAAAGGACTGAGCAAGTAGAACGATCAGGTTTCATATTAGGTGTGACTTATGATTGACATCGCTATTAGTAACCAGGTTGCCAGTAGGTCAGTGCAACCTTTACCAGGCAAGATATGAAACTAAAACCTCATCTTTTCCATATAAGTTGGTTTAAATCTGAAGCCTTTAACCATTTCACCTTACTAACAAAATGTTAACTTTTTTTCTGCCAAATGAGTAATTTCCTAAACAAAAGGGTCATTTCGCAATAAACTCTTGCTGCTGGAACACGGCGATCCTGTAAAATCTTGATGTTAAGTGTGTGCATGTGTTTCCCACACACTCTGCTCCAAACAAGCCAGCAGCGACCACATCTTTCATTTTTCCAACCGTGTTGCTCCCCCCCGTTTCAGTGTTGGATTTGGGTTGCTGTGGAAACGCACAGTTTAACCATCATTATTTCAGCCCTGTGGTCTCTGTGCAGCTGCTTGTAATAAAACGTGATCCTGAAGTGTGACGCCGTGTTTGAACTGGGTCAAAACATGTAGTAGTGGGAACGGCTGCGCTCACGACACACACACAAAAAACCCATTGGGCATAGTCTTTTTAAGTTTTCTATACTTCATAGAATTAACACCAAATTATTGTTAAATTTTTGTAGTTTTTGGTAAATATTGCATATTAAATCCATCAATTTTGTGCCCAATTTGCACAAAAAAAGCAATTTTCTAAACATTCAGGTCAGGTAAATTGATTTATTATTTAAAATAAATAAAATACTTTAATAGCTTGGGGGGTGGGGAGTGTGAGCATGAATCTAATCTAAAGAATTTAAAACTGGCACATTATCTTTTTTTCCCTGGAGGTCATCACTGTTATCAGCTTCACTTTCCAACATGTTCAGTCTTATAATAAGACGCTCTTAGTTCACACACATAGAGGCAGAGGAACTGGAGAAGAAAACAGCAGATTTATTCAGCCGCCATGAGAAACTTATTACATAAGGAGAAGAGAGTCAGTCTGTGGGTCTGTTCCTGCCGTGGAGAATCAGGTTGCATAACAAAACTCAAACTGCAAATACAAACATTTACCATCAGTCACACACATGTACATAACAAAATATAAATTCTTTCACTGCACATGGAGGCAAAAATGTCCAAACAATTAAGGGGGAAATTGTATTTTTCATCGATGATAAACTAAACCAACGTTTGAGATTTGATTCTGAACAATATAAAGAAAAAATTGCATCACATCCCAAACATTTTATCTTAAAGTTAAAGATAAAAAAAAGAACTTTGTTATAATGATTTCCACATTGTTTGTTAAGGTTTGCTGAGTTTATAACAAAGCATTCAATCCAGATGGGAATTCTCATGTTTGACACCAAATTGGGTTGTAAACTTTAAAACATACCTTTTTCAGATCTCAGACTTTCAGCTGCATCTCAAAGAGGATTCAGGCATGTTTCAGTTTGTTCCTCAAATCTTAGACTGTCACTGGAACAACTTTTAACATATATTGATTACAAGTAATTACAGTTATCAGGAATATTTAGTCTGGAATCTTGGATCCACATAGATCCACATGGTTTGTGACATATATTCAGAAAATAATGCAAGTACTGAACAAGAACTACCTTAGAAAACAAACAAAAAGTACAGGGATGATAATAACAGAAGAGATAAGCATCATACTTTTGCTCCTACTTTAAGGTGAGTTTAAAGGGAAAGTGTTTTCCAGTGTTCTTGGACTATAAGCATAGATGGGAATCAAACAGGAAGAGGAAGAGGAAGAGGAAGGGAGAAACTGTGGTCGAAATAAACAAAATGAACTATACTTCACCAGCCAGAGAACAGGTTAGACTTTCCACAAATCAGATGAGAAGAAACGAAGAAGGGAACAAAAGGTCAATAAAAATGTGAGAACTTTTCATCCATTTGATTTCCAGAACTGGAGAATAGGAAGAGTTTTCCGACACACATGGTGTCCAAATGGGCCCAGAGTTTGTCATAAAGCTCTGTTACACAAAAGCCAGAAGTAGCTAAATAATTTCTTGCATCATTTTGACCATCTGAGCTGTGAACTTTGAATATTTCAGTAAGAAAAACTACTAGAAACTTCCATACCAGTCAAAAAACAGATTTTGGTTAAAACAAATTGAATTACATTTTTTTGGGAAGTCAATAAAGGGCCAAAAGAAGCCATTCTAAACCCTCACAGTGTTTTGAAATTACAACTCTGATTTTACCTTAAGCATAAATTGAAGCATCTTTAGTGAAAACCACAGGGAGGAAACGGACGTTCAATCTCTATGACTATAGCAGAAAGAGGTCAATACCATGACTCAGCTGTTTCTATGCAGACCTGGGTTTTCCCCAAGGTAAATTACTCACATCAAGCAAAGTTTATTTCTAGCAGTCATTACTTTAGGGTACTACAGCATTTGTTTTTGCTTTGGTTGTTATTTTAACTCAGAAGTCAAAGCGTTTTACGCCAGTTTTACTAGCATGTAACCACTAATTATGTGACTTTATGGCTCACATGTGTTTTAATCCAAATAAAATAAAAAAAAAATCTCAAAGATTTCCAGCATATTGTCTAAAAACTGTAGAAAATGAGGAGAATGCTGCTTTTCTAACCACCTATAGCAGCTAACTGTGCTGAAGCAATTACATTAGCTTTTATGTAAACATGAATGTATCTGAACATTCCTGTTTAACAGAATAGCAAAGAGAAACAAATCCAATGATGTGTATTAGTTTAATTAGTGGAAACACTGATATTCAGTTAAGGATAGAACCCAAAGGACCAGACCCTGAGGTGTTTTATAACTTATGAAGTGTGAGGAAGTTTTATCATCATTAATGCACTAGAACCTGTTATACAAATATGGTTTAAACATTTGATCCCTCCAACCTGAAATAATTTAAGTGATATCCAATAAGGAATAGACATGTTTAGATTTATCTAAGGCAGAGCTTTAGTTCCAGTCAGAAGCTCTGCTAAAGTCTACAAACATATGGCACCGTAAATAAGCTCTCACAACAGATCTGGCCTGTAATTGGTTTAACCACACAAGTTGATGGTTGAGATCAACATTGTTTTAGTACATTGCGAAGCTCATCTGGGCAAAAGAGTTTAAATTCAAATCAGGATTTGCTTTAGCTGCATCTAACTGATTATCTTTGATCCCAATAGAGAACTATTTTCTATTTTAAAAGTATATTTGATAGAAAATTAGAGCTAAATTTTAAGCTAAAATGAGAACAGGGATGATAAACATTAAACAAAGATTCAGTTTCATTTTCTCAGGTATACCCCCTCCACTTTTAAACTAGAACTTTTCCAACCTCTGTTAAGAACTAGTTTTGCTGCATCTCAGAATACTAGTATAAAATTCTTAAACACCCTCTCTAGATCTGCTCATTTTTCTTTATAAAATTAATACATTAAACGAAATTTGTGAACATTGAAGCCACAAAATGTTTATCCCCTTATAGAAATTAGTTGCACTGAAGTGCTAATGCAAGCTTTTGCTCAAACAAAATAATTTAATGTTTATTTTTGGTAGTATGATTCGTTAATTTCTTTTTCCTTTAGTAATGCACTTGTCATTTATTTAAACATTTTTACAACTCAAAAGTTCTTTACAAGGTTCATCCCTCTCTAATCAATTTTTTCATTTTTCATTAGCAGTTAGCCTGAATGCTAACGATTCCAATTCAGCTGATTTACTTTTTATATTTTGGTTCTTCTCCAATGAAACATTTCATTTTAATGTAAACATTTGAACAAATCCTGGATTTTATTGCCATTGCTCATAGTAGATGAAAAAACACCAATTTTCTATAGCACCATATGCTGCATTGACATTATTAGCTTCAGTGTATTTTTAAAATTGAATTCAACATAATTTTACGTCCCAAAAAATAGATAATTTTTAAGCTAGACTTCTATGACTTCAATCATCACAATCTGTTAAATGTTTACTTTGACGTATCTGCTTGGTTTAATCAAAACGTTGTATTAAAACAAAAAATGACCAAATATTTAATTTACAAAACAAGTCCGTGCTTTCATCCCTGTTAAATATCTGAATATTTAATCATTTGATAATATAACAAATTTAGAGACATAAAAATCAGTGGACATATACATATTTTCTTCTTCTTCTCAGTGTTTTTATGGTGTGTTACATAGCACACTTTTGATAAATTTGGAACGTAATGTACAGTAGGTACAAAATTCAAAAGTATAAAATAAAGTATTTACATTAGAAATTTATATTTTTGAATTAATTAAAAATACTTGTTCCAAAGGGACTATACAGTATTATTTGGCACCGCACAAGACTTATTTCTTACAAAGTGCTAGAATTAAAATTCGATCAACTAGAAAGCAAAAAAATAAAAATAAAAAAACTAAACAAATTGTATAGATTTGTTTTTTTTTCTTAAAAATCATCTGATGTAAAATATCATAGCTCAACCTTTTCAGAATATTATTCAGCTCCACAATATCTGAAACTGTTTAAAACCTTTTGCTCATAAAACTGAAACACAGAACCTTTGACTTTATCCAAATATAGACTTAAATCTCCAAAATAAAATAAAAATATAAACAAGCACAACAAGATAAGCAGGATGCATAAAGATACCGAAGAAAATGGGCAGGATAAATTCTACTGATGTTACACAGCAAATCCCCCCCCATGGTGAATGCAATTACAAATAAAAGATTTCCTTTTAGGTCAAGCATTCACAATATAAAGCACACACTCTAAATCCTCTACCAAATGCAGCATGAAATGTATTAAAACACTAGAAATAAAACGGCTAAAAAATGCTTTCCATGTCCCAGGCCAGTACTGGGAAACACTTTATAAGAGTAAAACAAAGGTAAAAACAGAACCTGGAGACATGTGGGATGTTTATATTAAAACTGGGAACACTATGACACACACATTCACATGTCTGTGCTTCTTTTCTGTCTTTTTTTAGGACCTTTGCTGACATAATGCAGTCCCATGACCTCAAACCAGGTTCTTTAAAAATAGAGGCCAAGGGCTTACCATAAATGTCCACTAATAAAATTACTGAAGTTCCCAACACAGTTCAGATTTTCTTACAAAAATTACACACACACACACTATCCTCCCCCTCAACACACACACACTCCAGTCCAGTGTAGCAGGATTCATGGGACTTTCCTGTCTTCTTAAAACAAGACTCTGTCGTCACTGAGCACCAGCAGCCTGGGATGGCCAAACTGAAGCATGATGGGAAATAAAATCTAATGATGCCATGAGACACCAGTGAAGGTAAATGGTTGGGGAACAGTAGAAGAAGAAACCAAACATGAATGCTGAGTTTAGCAGAATAAAACGTCTAAAAAATAAGGATCCACCCGGGAAGCCTCCAAGATGCAAAGCATTCTAATACATACATTAAGATGCTGTTTCTGTTACAAATCAGGTATTATTATACAGTAACTCAGTTTACAGTACTGCAGTAAAAGGATACTGGATCAAGTGGTGCCAGATCTTTGTCTATTTAATACTGATGGGAAAAGTCAACAGAAATTAGCATCTTTAAGTCTTTATAGGGGTTTTTCCTTTATAATCGAATAGTAAGGACAGATGTTGGAGTCTGAGATCCTGGATTAAACAAGATCACTTCTGAAGGAAATATTAAAATCTTTGTCACTCTTGTTTGGCTAGCTAGCTTCTGACCGGACCAGAGTGGAAAAACAAACAGCAACACAAAAAAGATATCTATATGGTCACAAGGGTGCAACATTTTTTCAAGGACTCTTTAACAGTCATTAGTGAGGTGGGTAAAGCCATCAGCTGGATGTTGGAGGACAGGCTCAGAGGTTCAGAGTGCCGAGGAGGTCAGTCAGCTGGTCAGAGTCAATTTAATACAATCCTGGAACATATTAAACAAAAGGAGAGCAATGAGTAAAAAGTCTAACTGAAATAATCTAAAGTATTATCAGTACAGATATAAAAAAATATACTTCCTTACAATCATAGATTAAAGCTACATTATCCATCAAAGTGATAAGAAAGAGGCAGTGATGAAAGATCTGTGCAACTTTAGTCATAGGTACACATTTCTACATTTTTGGACTTTCAAAGTGATTTAAGTGTTTATCATTTAACATCAAACAGTAGCAAAGCACTTTGAGATTTTGATTTCCATTTTAAGACAAAAACATGATTACGTACTAAAGTAGTTAGAGGGGGGCTTTTACCATAACGCTTTATGAACTCCAATAATAAATCAAAGTTAAATCAAAATTTTTTGGACAGCCTTTAATTATCTTCTCAAATTAGTGACGTCTAAAAACACAATAAAAGAAATATAAAAAATCTGCGACACAAGATTTTAACCAAGGCTTTTCAAGGTTTTCAACTGCAAATTTGCTAATTATGTAGCACCCAGCTGTCTTCATATACTAACAAATAAACAGCCAATAAGAGAAAATTGGGTTTCACCCTTTTTATTTCTCGACTCCTCTACAGCAGTGCTACGTGTTTTGTTTTTTTGTTGTGAGGACATCCTGCTATATTGATGCAGAGCTGCAAACGCATTGCAAAAACATAAATGCATAGCAAATATAACAAAATCGGAAACAGATTTAGACTACAACACATAGAAAAAAAGATTAGCCAATACAAAAATAAGACTAACAGACAAAACACATGCAAAGGAATAATTCTGCAATCCTAGAAAATAAAGAGCAGCAAAGTGCCATGTATTGGAAATACAAAATGTGCTACATATACATAAATGATACTAAAAAACACACCAAACATATGTGAAGTAAAAATACTACAAACAGAAAAAACAACAGCATGATAAGAAAAGCTGCAAAATGGCTCCAGACCACTAGAGGGAGGCAAACGACTCAAATCGAACTAGACTGTTATATTTTTGAGTGAAGACATAAACTTGATGCTCAAAGAAACTGAGTAAAGATCATTTAAAGTATAATACCTTTTCTTTCCTCCCTCCAGATACGATCTGGGTAGGCTTCCTGTTTATGTTTTGGCTAACGGTCTGGTCTAGTGACATTAATTCGTTGTAATGTCTATTTGTCTTTGCAGTACTTTATGTGTTTGCTGCACATTTGCACCTCTTAGCTTCTATATCTCACAGCTTATAAAACATGTTTTATGTTGGTTATAAAACACAAGTTATCCAGCTGGTGGTTTAAAGCTTTAAAATTTCTGATTCTGCTTCTGCTTGTGTTTTTCTTTAACTTCTGTCCTTTTCTGAAGCAGTGCTGCAGCATAAAATGTATTGTGGGATATTTTCGGCTTTCAACCTTTTTTCGGCTGAACAGTGAAAAAGCTGTGATTAGATTTAGGGTCAAAAGGTCAGAAGAAATACTGAACCAATTTTGAGTCATAAGGCTGTTTCACTGTCTGTTTCAAAGACAGTGAAACAGCCTTTTTATTTGTTATTTCTAAGAGCAGCGTGTGTTGTGTGCTTACCGGCTATAACAGGCTGTTTCTGCAGTTCATGTTCGGGCCTTTGGACCTCATCTGCTCCTGAACGGACCCTGACTGTGAAGAAAAAAAAAACAAAACCAAAGTATTAAGTTATGCAGTACAAGCAAAAATAAAGCACATTAAAAATCTTCACAGGAACATTTAATGAAAGAAATAAAACCCTTTAAAATAAAGAAAAAGAACTAGATATGGTACAATAAATGTTTATTTAAATTGAAACAGATAATTTATTTAAAATCATACCAAAAGACTTCAAGTGCAAACATAAACAGTTTGACTTATTGATATATAAAATCTAATATTCTAGGCATAAATTAGTTTTTACTTAAAAACATCAGCATTAATTATATCTTTTTTATAGTTATAGCTATTTTAGCAAAAGTCATACAGCAGCTATTATTAAAAAAATCCTCATCATATTTCATAAAAAACATGAAAGTAATAACATATCTCATATAAACTTTATTAATTCTCTTTAAAAGATTTACATTAGGTCTTTTTAACTTTTCAGAATTACAAATGTAGGATTTAATGACTCTTATAATCCCAGACAAAGCTTTAATTTAAAGCCTTATTAGCAGAAATTCTTTTAATGAAATCATTTATTTGGATGCTTACTTAATTTAATTTTTTTGCAGGTGACTATCATTTATATTCGGAATAAATGTCTTAAAATGAACTTTCTTCCCACATGCAAAAAAAAAAATGTTCTTGTGAATCTTATGACGTTTGTCAACCTCAAAAGAAAAAAGGAAAAGGAAGAAGTAAGCAGAGACATTTTCACACATATTTATCCTCTGATCTCACACAGAAGGAAGACTACCTACTGACTCATGGCCAGACCAGGGAAGTGATGTCATGTGTTGATGTCACACTGCTTTTGGTGCATCATACCGTCATATATTACTTTTAATAAACTGGTCATCACCTAAGCAGAGATTTGGAAATGTTACTCAAAAATAAGCATCAAATACGTTTATCAACTTAAATTTGAGTTTTATTTTTATGAGCCAAAACTTTAATTCCATTTTTCATTGTCGTCTACTCAGCCTGAAGTACATTTTGGAAAGTTTTGACATCTGAAGTCACAATTGATTCTGAATATTTTATCAACTGAATAAGCTAAAGCTGGAAAACCTCAGTCTCTTCTTGATATATGTCTGCATTGATTCATACCCAATAGGTAGTTTAAGTACAGAGACACTATGGCATACTTTTTGGGCTGGCCCAGAAAGACTCTCAGACTGCTTTCCACATAGCAGTTTTAAGACAGTAAAGCCAAAATAGAAGCAGGAAGGATGCAGTGCCACAAGACACTTCCTGACACTCACACACAGAGCCCCTCTGTGCTCATGTTGGACTGAAGCCTGGTCATCTGTGTTTGCTAAGAAGCTGCAGATCTTCACTTTTTACTTTCTGCTCTGATAGATGGTCACTAAACAGAATAACTGAAGGTCATGCTTCAGAAATAAAGATGAAACTTCAGGGTTGTCTCACCGGCTGCAGACCGTCTCCCATCTCTCCAGAGCCGATATGTGTGAGGTGGATGAAGTTTGTTGGCTCTCCAATCATACTGCGGTCGATCTTCCTCCTCTTTTTCTTCTAGACAAAAACGGACAGAGATTATTCATTAGTGAAACTGAACCATCTTTATTTCTCTCATATATCACTTATCAAACAAAAAAAATGCATGTTAATGTGACTGTTCTGGTGAAGAAACAGTTAAAGCCTTTCTTAAGCATCTCTTTTGTTCCTCTGATGGTCTGTCTCTGATGTGTCTCCACATGTCCACATTCTCTCAGTCTCAAATCACCCCAGAGAATCGTGTAGGAACAAAAAAAAATGACGCAACAGAGGGTGAAACGAGGAAAATCACCAGAGGAACCTGCAGGTTGAGCCTCCATTGTAGAACACACACTTCAAATAAATAATTACAACGGATGCCATATCAGAAAACTACATCCGACACGTGAAATTAGGGTTTAATTAAAGGTTTCTTCAGAGGTCAACTCCTTCGGTGTATTCAGGGACAATCAGAGCCCTGGGAATCAGCCAACGAAACCCCTCATTAAAACCTCGTTTGGCTCTCAAAGTCCAGTAAACCCTGCTGTGTGGAAACACATCCAAACCACAATCAAACCCATTTAGATGTTATTTAAGAGGCTTATGCTCGGGATTATTCAGAGCCTTTATGTAACACAGCAGATCTAAAATTGATGGTTGAACACGACTAAGATGACAGGCCTTAAAGATCACAGGAAACCTGGAGTGTAGGAGTGAGAAGAGCTGCAGCTTTTAAACTAAATAAGAAGAAACTAGTTTTATTTTTGATAAGGCCTGATGCACTGATCCTAAACTGCTGTATTATTAATGTTATGGAAGATAAAAAATACAAAAACTTAAATATTAAAGACATTAAAAACAAAAACACTGAAAAACATAGAGCCATATCTTGTTCTTACTCCTAAGAATAGGCAAAAAAATCTACAGCAAGAATACATAAAACTGATTAAAAAACAAGAACTACATAGTTATATTTTATTGAGGCAAACAGATCAGGCCTATTCTGTTTTAAACCCAATTGTTTTCTACAAACAAACCTGACTATTTTTATTTAACTATAATATTTTGTGTTTATTATCCAACAGATAACACTAAATATTTGACCAACAAAATATTTTAGTGTTTAAAGTTCCGTGCCATATGGCAAAACATTTGGACATCACTGAGGATAAAAATAGCAACAGTTATTGAAATCAGGATTATTTTGTGCCTGTAGATAATTTTACACCACTTATTATAAAAAAAAAAAAATCACATGTGGTGTTCCACAAGGCTCCATGTTAAGGCTCCTCTTATTCAATATCTATATGCTCCT
>JAUZNJ010033538.1:0-13114 GCA_034780135.1 Jordanella pulchra | reverse complement strand
CGTTGCTGGTCCTTTCCGTCACCATCCCGAGAACTAATTAAATAAACTGTTTAAAACGCACCTCGCTGTCTGGTTGAATTCTGGGTCCGCAATTTCACAATCTGTTACAGCTATTAAACTCAACAGCTATGGCCACATTTGGCTGTTGTGAACTGATTATGTCACATGCAGTGGTGAAATGTAAGGTTAACAACAGAACACTGGTAAACTCTATGGGCAAATGATATGGCAAAACACTAACTCTCAACAGTTAAATATCTGGGTTGAAGTGACAAATTCTAACAATAAAATGTTATAGATGACACCATCTGCTGTTCACAAGCACTGCCAACCCATCTCCCTTGAGTTTTGCGGTCTTCTTTAATAAATCTCTGCCTGCTGGTATGGTCAGAAAGCCTGACAAAGAGACGCTGGAGTTTGGGAAATTATCCTGCAGTCACGTTTGTAGGTATTCTGGCTGGAATACCTACAAACGTGCCTTGCTAGGGCTTGGAGTTTTTCTAACTTGTTTCCTAAAGATCTAACATTGTCCATAATGGCTGATGGAAGATAAAGCTTAAATTTCCTGCTTCTCTCTTTTCTCCTCGTTTCTGTTCTGTATCCCCAGCACCTCCTTTTCAACTCAGTTGGTATTTACGGAAGTAACTGAAGTATTATTTCAGCTTTAGAGAGGTTAATGAGCTGCTCCAAGATGCAGAAAGTGAACTTGTTGTGGTTGCTATAGTTACACAGCATAACAAGTGTCCAAACAGGAAATAAAAATTGGTAAAAATCCTTCCAGTTCCACAGCATTCAACACCATAGGCAGAAAAAACATGAGAAAACAGAAAACCTGACCCACGTTTAGGGGAGCTAAAGTTCTCTTAACAAAAGAGCATCAGACTCAAGCTATAGCAATGTACAGCCACCAAGTTGTAATTCTCGAACTACATTTTAATCAACTGATATTTCACTAAAAAATCTGCAAAAATATAAATTTTACATTGAATTGTAATATTGTGTATACCCATTTGGGTAGTAGAATTCTTTTAAAGGACAACATAGTTCATTAACTTCTGACCCCTAAAATATAGTGGAAAGAAGAAAGCTGCTGTTTCGATAAATAACATTTCATTTTCAGTTTGTCAAAAGCCAAGTTAGGAAAAACGCAAAACATTAAAAAAAAGCTTTTCTAGTCAAAAGCACAGCAACACTGTGTGGACAAAACCTAAAAAAAACCTGAACAGAAAAAAATAATCACATTGTAAAACAAAGTGGAGGCAGCGTCATACTTTGGGGATTTCTTTATTAAGGATAGGAAAGCAGACCCATGGGAAGACAGCTGTACCAAAATAGAGGTAATCTTTTAGAAATACCTGTAAGAGACTGCAAAAGCTTGAAACCGAGGAGGACCATAAAGCAAGACAATGTATCTTAACACAGAGCCCAATAACAATATGCCTCACATTACACCAATTCATATGCTTTTGCAAAAATGGCCTAGTCAAAGATCAGAACTACTTGCCAACTGTGAATCAGTTGCAAAAGTGTCAATTTTACTCTTCCTCCGATCTGACTGCGTTTGAGTTATAGTGTAATACAAAGACGAATGGAAAAACATCAAAGGGGTTGTCCACACAAAACTTGGTTTTGGTACTAAGTGTAAAATGTATTTCTGAAGTACTTTTCACAGACGTGATCATCACAAAGTGCTTCACAAGAACACTGTTCACACAAACTTCTTGGTAACATAGGGGGGTCACATCCAGATGAAGTGCCAGTGAAACCAATGATATTTGAAACCTGCTTCCAAATTAGAAATGTTTAACAAAGTATATCAAACTTTCTGTGTGAATGAAACTTTTTGTGGATCAGTCTCATAAAATCAAAGTGAAATTAATCAAAATGAATTGTTGAATTTGAGAGGTGCAAATACTCTTCCTGATATGTTTGTTTTTAGCAAGACATATTCAGTTAATTCAAACCGTAAAACCTGTCCAGACATCACATTAAACTTCTCTCAGTTTCAAGCATCTCAAGAGCCAATGAGGGCATGAAAATTTAATTCTGTTTGAGAATTTGAATGGCTTGCTTGCATTAGAGTTTTTTAGTAGTGTGGTAATGTGTGCATAAATGTGGGTTTGTGCCCTTTTTATAACACAATACACTCAAGCAGCAGAAGACCTCAGATGACACAGAGGTGAACTGCTCAGATGGATGCACCAACTACAGAGATCCCACAATAAGTTTGCTCTAATTAGTTTTTCTGGGACGGTAGCAGGCAGCAGACACTAAAATCATTATGAGATAGGTGGGAAAAACTGTAAAATCTTTGCAAAGTGCCAAACTGAACAACAAGAAACAAGTCCAGCAGCTGGAACAAAGCTCAGTTCAAATCAACATCAGCCTCACGTTTGCTTCTTGTTGATCATTAGGCAGTCAGAAGCAGTAGCTTTCCCTCTAAATCCTCCTTAGCTTCAGTGCTGTCTGAGTAACACTCCAGGGTCTAACTGTATATTTTCTCTCTGAGGGGGAGGCATGATGTGTGAAGACTCAGTAACAATGCCCTTGGTATGAGTGATAGGTTTGTTCCTTCACATGACTAAAAGAATACAGCATTAATGTAGCTTTTCTAAAAGAAATTTTAGTGGAAATCCATCTGGTTTTCTGCTTTTGTTGCTGAATATTGCATGATGATCACATTAATTATGAATTGTACAGGGGAGTAAAGCACAGAGTGAATTTAGAGCTGGCACTATTACAGAAAATTCAGCTTCCTACTTTAGATCTTAGGATATGATATGAAAAAGAATCTGTCTAGCAGTCAAATAAATTTTTATTCTTTTATAAAGAAATCATGAAGTGGCTTGTAAATTGAATCATACACTCCTTGACATATTTCCATTTTTAACCCCCAGAGTGCTCCTCAAGCGCTATTTAGTGTGTGCAGCCCACTGCTATACAAGGGGATGGTTAACCGGAGAGGACTAATTTCCCTACTGTGGGACAATGAGGGATATTAAATTTAATAAACAGTCTGACAACCTTGGAATAAACATCTAATTGTGTAGATTAGAAAAAAAACAGCCAGTCTCCCTGCTGATTGTGCAAGACATTGCTGTGCAAAGTGTGTGCAAACAACAGTTTTTTCAGTCTACTTTTTCTTCTTACTCATTGTCAGGTTGGAATGAGTTGTAATTATATGGAATAGTCATTTGGAGGACTTATTGCAACTTTTCCCCAAACATCTAAATGTCTTTCTTTGTGATATCTGAAGGTATTCAGAAAATTCAGGTTCTGTCAGAGATAAAAATAATAAAAATGTGTAAAAAAAAAAAAAAAAAAGAAAGCAGGCATAAAGGGAAGCATTAGTATATTTCACAAGACACACACAGGCACCATTGTTATTTTTTGAGTCATGACTGCAGCAAATGAAGCATCGTCACAAGAACAAAACTAGCTATTCTTAAATGTAATTTTTGGGGGCTCTAGTGGCCTTTATTTGTGCATTATTTTTGAAAATAGGCAACAAGAAAGAGGGGTAGAGAGAGGGGAAGACATGTGGCAAAGGTCGACTGGCTGGGACTCAAACCAGAAACTGTTGCGTTAAGGATCGAAGCCTCTGTACATGATCGTGCGCTTAACTACCGCACCAACGCCGCGCCCAAGCTAGTTATTTTTAATGACAAATAAACCGAGCTATTGCTTTGACAAGTTGATTTGACTGTAACTGCAATATAACTGGCATTAAACATAGTTTTCACTAAATTCAACAATTACAGGTCTGCCATTAACAGTATTTAAAAGACCAAAATGAAACATTCAACACAATTAAATAAAGGTTAGTTCACTTATATAATACAAGGATTTTAATATTCATACATAGAAATTAATTAGCTGATCTTTTAAATTCTACAAAAATATGAAATTCTAGATATTCTTTGCATCTAACAATAATGTTTTAAGCTAGTTATGTTAGATTGGCTACGCATGTAGTTTCTGTCTTTCCAGCACTTGTATTAATCTCTTACCTGATGCATTATAGAAAATATTTTTTTAATTAATACAGTTTTTGTTTTTGCTGCCTTTATCCTCTTCCTCATGTGGAACATGTGTCCCAGTGGCCACTCTGCCCCTGGGTCTCAGAGACACAGGCAAAATTAAGTGTCTTTTATCAACCTACATCGATTTAGAAATTTCAGCTTAAAGGCCGGAAAATAACAAACAGTGATACAATAATCAAATTCTTCAGCTTAAATGGTTAAAAACTCAATTGAAAGCATAGTAATCCCTACAGCGCATTAGATATACCTCTCAACACTATAAAAACACAGCTCCTAAAATGCTTATAGATTAATATTGAGGGGGAATAAATATTTTTTATGCAACAGAATTTAATTTGAGCCATATTGTATAAAAAATAAGGATAGGACCTATGCTATGAGAGTTTATGTGACAAATGCCTATTTATTTGGCATCAGAGCAACATGGTTTTATTGACATGATCCTTATACAATGGAGCCTTCATGATAAGGTCACTATCTATGGCAGCTAAAAAGCGATATCCAATCCAGTAAAATACTGAACATTAGTGGAGGGAAGTGCATAAAGACACATTGCAGTAGAAGTGGCTGGGTCTCTTGAAGATACACAGACAAGTTCATGTTTGGTTGAATTTGACTAACAGCCCTCCAGTGGTGTATGAACATATTTTCTTAAAATGGGGCATTTATTTCAATTTGACTGAACATGTAATAATGAAGTAGAAAAGTCTCTTGTGGCACAAGCTTCAGCAAAGATCCAAATTGTCAATATCAACACTGCTATCTTGGGTAATGCTTTAGATACAGCCTAGTGGCAGGTCTTGCATGAAAGGTATCCTGGTAGAGCCTCTCCTTCTGCCACCCCCTAACCTGTCAGACACCAAAGACTCATCTAAAAACGTTTATAAAAACAACAAATACAGTTCAGGTCCAGACAACGCATGTAAAACTGTTTTAATAGTGGCATTTTCAACATGACCCATGCAGGTCATTTCAAAGTACGACATTGTTTCCCAGATTTGGTCAAAGTTCACTGAAATTTTACCAGTTTTCATTGTCATAAGGGATTGATAAAGTAGAAAAGAATATTTCAGAATTTTTCCAAGTAAATCGGGTAGAGCACCACTAATGCATGGGATGTTTCAGATTCATGCACAAAGGATTTATGTTTACCTTAAGGTCCGGAACACCTGCAAACCCATCCAGGGTAGATGCCTGCACACTTTGCGGTCTTTTGGTGGCTGGGGCTGCAGCATCAATGTGGTGGGAATACGGGGATCTGGATGCAGAGGAAGGTGAACTCCCACCAGAGCTGTTGTAAACCACCATAAATCCCGTAACCATGGTAACGATGATGATGCCACCAACCCCTTGAAACTTAAACAAAACAAGAATCCAATGATACCTTGATACCTCTTATCATAACAGATAAACAGGCAAGTTTGCAAACATTTAAACTTTGGTAATGGAGAATATGACAGTTGCACATACTGCAAAGAGCTGCAAAAGAAACGTCATCTGTGCCACTCAAGTGTGTGCTCTTTGAGCAGGAAGCAGTCTGCTCAATTCAAATGTGTTTCAGGCTAATAATATCTTCAAAGTCAGTGAAGAAAAAAGAATCACAAGGATGAGCTCTTATAGGATTAGCCTTTATGATTATTATTAATATGTAGCTGCACAATGCAATTGGGTCACAGTGAATAGAGAACAGTCGGCAACTCATTTCTGAGTGGCACAAACACTAAAGCTCTACACAAAGAAACAGAATCCTCCAGGACAGATTTCTTTCCCATCGCTCTCACTCTTAATTACCACTCTTATCTTCATCTTGACTCTCCCCCCTCGTTGTTTCAGCGCGCAGAGCAAGTCTTCATCCTACCGGGACCCGGCGTAGAGACTCCTCAGCATGTGCAAAGCTGGAACGGTCGGCAGCATCACCGAGAAGAGCGCACAGCAACAGAAAGCGACGCTCCAACACTCCGCTCTCCCAGCCTCCTTCAGCAAAGAAATCCTCATGGTCCTAAACACCCAAAACTCCCAGTTTGATATAATGATTTTAGTTTACTGATTTGACATTTATTACTCACAAGATTGATGCTTTTGAAAAGTTTTTAACCTGAAAGATGCCTAAAAGGGATGGTCCACGTCTAAACTGGGGGGATAAAGTTTTCCTTACATTGAGAATGACATGAACGATAATGCATAATTTCATAAATAAAAAAGTTTGATCTCCACCAGAGGAATGTTTGAATATGGAGGGAGATAGATAACCAACAGAAGCTGTAAAGATTAACATTTTTCACAATACAAATGTAATTATTCTACTGAGACATTTTCAATCATCTCTTTTACAGTCATAAAATGTCTTTTCCCCTATCCTGTCATAAAGCTTAAATAAAAAAAGGTATATTGGTTATAAGCTTTTCTTAATTGAGATTTAGCAAACATAAAAAGGTTAAAAAATAGAATCAGGTCTTTATTTCACCCAAAGCCTTCTAAGTTATATACACATTTTCTATCTTGTATATATATTAAATTTGTCACTAAATATATTTTCCTATGTTAAAGCCTTAGAAAGAATTCTTCTTTAAAGGAGTTTGATGCTTTTTTAATTTTTCTATTTTTTTATTTTTTTTGCAGGGCATTTTTGGAATGGAGAGGGTGTGAATGTTGATGATGACATTTTTCCTTAAAATTTATTAAATTATGTTGTAACTGTTGTCTTCCCATTTTAGCTCAGGGAACTAATTCACTCAATTTTGATAGCCAACACTCTACAGTCAGAGTTTAATGGACCTTGTCTTCAGAATATAAGGATTTATTTTGATCATTTTCTGTGGTGTAAAAGATTCCTTGGAGGGCAGGACTTTTACCCTTTTTTTCTATAAGACTCAAATCTTAAATTGAGCTAAAGCAGTTAGCTTTCATATGAATCATGAACGTGTATATAAAAAAAATCTCAACACGAGATAAGAGCAGACGATATAATAACAAGCTAACCTAATTTAAAACCACAGTGGGGAAGGAGGCCGTTTTGATCTTCTACCACTTTTTCTGCTCTTTGCTCAACATTAAACAACAACGGCCCCTCTGGACGGGCCTTGTTGTTTTTGTCTTTGAAGGTTGGTGCCAAAATAATTTTCTATAGAAATCTCTATGAAACGGTATCACTTTGATAGTTTTGTGTAATCATAATGAACATGCTGAGATACAAAATGGCTCAACATAGCCCATTTATTCAAGCATGACTTAATCATATAGTTACATCAGTTGTGAGAATATACTATGTGACAGCACAAGTATCGAAGCACAGAAGCAATATGGTCTATTCGAGATAACCTAATAAAGTTCAGCACCTACAAGCATTTTTGGCTTTCCTTGGAAAAGATAATCAAAAAGACCAAATAAAAAACATTTGTTTTTAATGCAGGAGCTTAATCTTACATTAGAAAATGTAACAACATTTCTCTTTAATTTACATTTCAACAAAATCATTAGTTCAACACTAACTGAACCCAAATATATATAATATATATAATATATAATTTCCAAATATTATATAAACTTGCACATATTTAAACAACTGGAATTGTGACCGGGATGGACAAGCATTCCTGTTTATCTGCCCACCGCACACTACAATAAGGTTAAAAAGTTCAGCTCTGTACTGTAGAAAGGAAACAATCTTGGATTAAAAAAGAAAACAAACATGAAAAATAGAAAATAAAGAATTCTACATTTTGAAATCTTCTAAACGGTGCCACTCAAAGAAATAATATTATAAAAAGGTATTTGATATTTGGGTTAAGCGTTTTACTTTGATCATTTAATACAACCTTAAAATATATTTAATGAGTTTTTTATGGTTGAGTATAAAACCAGCATGGCTGATAGCCAAAAAGCATAAACATGTAACATCAACAAGAGAGAAAGTTATGTGAGCACACCAAACTATGAATATTTCATTTGTGCAGCAGTTTCAAAAATACAACAATGCATCTCACACGCAACTCTTCTGAAAGCTAAGAGACAGACAGCCTTATTGGGTATTCATTTAAAAACATGAATAAGAAGCTGGATGCACCTCTAGCTCAGTTAGTCCTTTATGTTAAAACCAATGATTCTGTGTTCAGGAAATAAACCAGTTCCAAGAATATCTAATGATGTGACCAGGGCTAAAGCAATTTAATGTTAGTTTCACATCAGTTGATACAATTTTAATTGCAGTCAACTAGCATAAAATGGATTCCTGCTGTAATGGTAGAGTAACTTAAAATAAATACCAAATCTGTTTAGAAGAAAAGCAGAAACTGACCCTTTTTTATACGAGTCATATTGAGATAAATTTAAATGAGGAGTCATCCAGTCTCCTAATGGCCGCATCATGGATAAAGCATAACAGCAATCATCAGATTACCTGCATCAATAATGTAGACAACCTTAAAAAACCTCTGATCATTGTAAACTAGTAGGACCTGCTTGCTTGAAGGCATTTTTGTTTTTAATGATTCAAGGCGTCTCTGAGGTCTAAAATACATCTCAAAACACAGCTCCAGGGGGAGCAACTCCAGTGAACTACAAGGCTAAGTGCTAAGAACAAAAGCTTTTTAATTAACTCCAACCTTCTATCTACAGAGGCACCACTCAGCAGCTTGCTTCTGCTGAGCCAAATACAACACAAGTATTTGGTAAGCTGCTAGGTATGCAGACTGGAGCAACAGAACCTTAAACAGAAACCTTAATGAAAGAAAAATGTCAAGAAACAAGTAGTATGCTTTCTGATATTGTAGCTTTGTGTGGCACATGAAATGGATGTTAGAATATGAAGATAATGAGTCAAGGAAAGAATGAAAGGAATCATGAAAATTCACATTGAAAAGTGCAGTGGTTAATTAGTAAAAACTGACAGGCCAGATTTGGAGACTTAGATTTTAAACAAACTATTTTTTTTTTTTTTTTTGCCATAATGGTCATCTTTACATTTGATAGGAAAAGGGAGAAGCTTGGCAATCCTCCTAGTAGAGAGGTCAAAAAAATCTTGATACTTGGGTATTTTTGTACCATGAGGGACTAGCACCTTATTTAGAAATTTTAAGGTAAAATGTCAAAATATCAGACAGGAAATTAACGTCCTACAGTGGTTTGTGTATGTTGCAAAACGGTTTACAAATCTTAATAAATTACTCTGGTTCTGTATGGGGCAAATTCAAGGTTTGAAAGGAATTGCATGAATATTTATCATTACACCCAACTCTTACAGTTTATAAGGCAATTCTACACTTTGGTGCTGTGGTAAGCGTGCGACCATGTACAGAGGCTTCAGCCCTCGACGTGGCTGTCGCTAGTTTGAGTCCCAGCCAGTCGACCTTTGCCGCATGTCTTCCCCTCTCTCTCTACCCCTCTTTCCCGTCTGCTTACTTTTAAAAAAGATGGAAAAAGTAAAGGCCACTATCCTAAACAACATTTTTTTATGTTTGAATAAATTTCCTCATATTATTCAGAAATTAAGCGAACTAAAGAAATTCTCTTTTATACAGTGTTGATAACTGTTTTAAATTGTACATTTCCAGAATTAAATGAACTTTGAATTTGATTTCCTTTTAGCTCTGTGACTTTCTAGGTTCATTTTGCAATTCAGATTGATCCCTTCACAAAATACAACTTGTAATGACATTTCTTTTTCTCAACACATCAATGAAGGGGTGTTAGATGGAGTTTTCAGATGCCATACAGTAAACAGCACTCAGACAACACCAATCAAAACTTTTATTGTGCAAGCATAAGAGTTACTTGCCAAATAAATATCTTATCAACAATGTGTGTATTAGCCTTCATCAAAAGCCTCCTTGGCAACCAGTCGCATAACTGACCAGTCACAAAAACTTCAATTACCTTCTCAGGTTCCAGCTTGGAAATACAAAGCAGCATCAGCATAGGTTTTGCAGCACTACTCACTGATTCAATGGAAAAAGATTAGCTGACATTGTTCAGCAAGTGGCGTCAGTTTTTTTGTAAACGACTGGCAGCTCAAATTCAAATGCAGCAACAGAGAAAACACACAAACCAAGTAGTTCTGAACCAAAGACCTTCTTGCTGGAAGAAGGAAAGCAAAACAGCTGCAGCATCGATTGAACAATACAATACGTTTCTGTTAAGCCAATGTAAATTATTTCACCCACTGACAGGATCAGTGTGCAATGGCTAGTTTTATGTGGGGAATTCTTAACATTCTTCTTAACAAGAAAGAGCATCAACTAACATTTAAAAACTACATCTTTAAATCAAATTCATTACAAGCAGAGTCCAAGAAAACATCTCTTTATGTTTTTCAACTTTTTACAATGGGGAAAAAAACTTGTGACTGGTGCCTGTGGCAGTTATGGCTGCACTATTGCACCGAGAATATAGTAGTTTTGTCTAGTTTTTTTTCCTCTGATTTGTGGTGCGTGTCCAGTTGGCTCACAAAAAGAGACTTCAAAGGAAGCTGTTACACTTGGTATCTCTATTGATCATTCATACATCAGGAATAATAATTCATTGGCCTTTTGGCAGTACAGATATATCTCATTTTCTCAGGAAGAGCAGAAATAATTGAAATAGGAGAACTAGAAATCTTGATTTTAAAAGAAACAAGAAGCTTATGGGGATCCTCTTTTTTGTCTAGATAAAACTGCATCCATCAAGTCGAGGGTTGAAATATTAAGACTGCAATACTCAGTACATCTCCAAGCAGAAGGCTTTTTTAGTCAATCAACACATTTTATTATGAGAGACATGATCGTTTGAAAAATAGAAATACAAAAATAACATATTACATATGTTACATATCTGTAACTGTAAATTTTGCTTATTGTTGTATTTACTGTGCTTTTAAAATTGTGTGAACATAACAGATTTAAAAACTCTTAATTTAAAGCTGATGAAATTATTTCAGATCTGGAAAAGCTGTGTATTTGGTAGAAAATTTCACTACAATTAACAATAATGTGACTACGAGGCTGTGTGTCTGATACTAGTGGTGATTACATTACATCACCATCTGATTTGTCCCTGGAAAGCAAATGAGCAGCCTTTGGCAACTTAGCCTCTTCACTGCAGAGCACTATAGAAACCATTACTGCTTATATGTCACTATTTATTATGATCACATCTCCATTTTATAAGTCGCATATGAATTTAGGAGTGGATAACATTTAGCAATCTTGTCTTAATATTTAAATTTGATTTCAAGTCTCCAAGAGACGATAATGATAAAGAAAATGTTGTCGTGTGAAAGAAGTATTAGGCATCTAGTTAAATACCGGAGATGGATGGATATTCACTTAGTCTGCATTTATTTCTTTCTTTGGAAAGAAATGAGAACAAGACAGAAATCACAACATGATGTTTAGCCCTGCTCTGATCTCTCACTAACTTAAAGTTTGAAGATTTTCAGAATCCAAAACACATTGCAGACAGTTTGGAGAAACAAGGTAAAATGTTATGAGAAAGAAACCGGCTTGTTATGGGAGGATAATTTCCTGTCCCAACATTTTCATACTTACATGTGTGTGGCCTTGCAGGTGGAAAGACCTGAGTGAATAATTTTATAAGTAAGTAATTGGGATAAATCAAGATATGTAATAGGGAATAATAGGATATTGATTTTTTTCCCCACAACAACAGAGAGTGAATGAAAAATGGATTCATCATTTATATCTCAGTAACTGCTGATTGATTTCATTCTTTATCTATAGACATTCTTTTATCCAAGAATGAAGTTAACATAAAGTATGTAAGCAAATATCCAAAACATGGGTGTTTTTTAAAACATTTAGGCTTTTATGAGCTTATAAAAAGCAGTTTAGAAAAAATCTGACTGCAAAATTTGCTGTTTTTTTAAGTCTGTTTATAAGAATACATGTTCCATACCCAGTCCTGTTAGAAAGTATAATATGCATATTAAAGATATAATTTTGAGTAAAGATTAAGTATAAAGGCAAAACCAATTCAGTTTCAGCTTTAAAATCTGCATTTTATAGGAGGGCCACATCTCCAAGAAGGGCATTTGTTTTCCTAAGAAACAAAATTGTCAAAAACACAGGATCAGCTAACGCAAGTTTTTCTTGACTTTAATAGGAAAATCAATACCAAAGTACTGTGGGAACAATTGAATAACTTTTGACATAGAAAGCCAAAATCAAATTCCCTGTTAAAAATCAAAATTCAAGACAAGGTGATATGTAATGTACAAGAAGTTGCTATTACCTCTAATAACTTTTTCATAGATTCTGTTAGATCTATAGCCCGGAGGATATCTCCCTTTGCTACACAACTCTCTCGTACACTGTAAGAAGTTTCCATATATTCACATTGTAAATATTGTATTTATTTGAAATCTGTACTTTCTTTTTACAGATTTTTCAACTGTTTTTATCAGAGTCGTTGAGAGTTCTGACAACTCCACTGACATCAATGCTCAACATTTTAGAGTAATTTGCATTAGAGAAACATTTAGAGAAAAACAATCTGTAAAAAAATGGATAGGTTTTTGGTGATCATGTGACTCTTTTTTATGCATTTTTCATTTAGTGAATTATAACTTTGAAACCAGCTTTTATTTTATTCTAAAGAATAAAACAATGATTAGAGCAGAGCAGCTTGATATATATATGCGCTCTAGTACATGTGCGTCTTGTTCCAGTAGCCCATTTTCCATCAGGATGCCCTGGTTCCCTAGCAGACCTTGTTGACCCGGGCGGTATGACTCTATAATTGTTATCACTCATGACTGAGGTAGGCAGGTGTAGCATTAGAGGTCTTGCCTAAGGACCCTCACTGGATGATGTTTTTTGCCTAGATCAGGACCAGGATTTGAATCCCCAATCTTGGGTGAGAAAGGGAGTAGCACAAACCACTGTACTATCAAGCTGCTCTATCTCAATGGCAGACATCCAAGAAAGAGTATTAAAGTTGAAGAGCTGGACAGCCCCAGGCCCTGATATGATCCACACTTACTGGCTGAAGAAGCTAACTTGAACACCTAGCAGCACAAATGACCCAGCTGCTAAGGGATGGGACCCACCCAGAGTGGTTAACACAGGGCAGGACAG
>JAUZNJ010033537.1:0-13115 GCA_034780135.1 Jordanella pulchra | reverse complement strand
ATAAAACCTCTTAATCTTCCACTACAACCTGATCCTGCCTCTGCCTCACCACCCACCAAACAACCGCCAGCATGACACCCTCCTTCGCTCATAGACTATTGGAGATAAACACGAGCCCCTTCGTGATCTGACAGACAAGCAGAAGAGATGATCATAATCACATTAAAAATATAATAACTCAAATCAGTAAAAAAAGTTAACACAATGAAATGTGGTTTAGTTTGGAAGAGTTTGTTACTTAATGACCATAATTATTTGTAATTATTTATTTTCCCTTTGGGGTTGATAAAATATGTTTTAATTGAATTGAATCACATCAATTTATTTTGTCTTACAGAAACCTGGGTGCAACAAGAGGATTATGTTAGCATGAATGAGGCCACTCACTCCAGCTATTTAAAATTTCACATACCAAGAAAACATGCAGCAACATTGGACAGGAAAAATTCTCTTTTAATAGGATGAAACCTCCAACATTTAAACATTTCCCCATTCAAATTTTAAAGCAACAAAACAAGTTCTATTTGTAACTTTGTATGGTCCCCCAGGTCTTACTCATGCTTGTTATATTTAGCTCAACTGTTATCACGTTGTGGGGACAGCGGTCTCAGCAAAGATTCCCAGACATCTTCTCCAGGTCCTCTTGGAGAAGCCTGAGGTTTGCCAGGACCAATGGAGAGACATAGTCCCTCCAGCTCCTGGGCCTCCTCCTGAAGCGTGCCTGAAACATATCGCGAGGGAGGTGTCCAGGGTATCTGGAAAAAATGTCTGATCCTCCTTAGCTGACTCCTCTGAATGTGGAGGAAAGTGGCTCTACTATGAGCCTCTCCCTGATGACTGAGGTCCACATGCTTTTTCTAAGGGAGTGCCCAACGTCTCTTTACCACAACGGACTGGTGCAGTGTCTGCATTATAGCAGCAGGATCCATGTATTAACTTAAATGCAGGCTTAAAGGCAGGCTTTAATGCTATGTTAGACTTGATTGGCTTTGTTCAAAATAAGCATAGTCTTGCACATGCCCATCTTCATACTTTGGATCTTGTGCTGACATATGGCATTATATAATAACAGTATTTTCTCACAACCCTGTCCTCTCAGACCACTTTTTAATAACCTTTACAATTACTTTACCAGAGTTCTCCTCCCCTAAAAGTAGATTTCACTTTAGCAGTTCAGATAATGCAGTTATACATTTTAAAGAATCTGTTCCACTTTTCATCTCCTCTGTATCACTGAGTAATACTGCAGACAGCTACGATTTAATGTATTCTTTACAAATTGATGATTTTGTTGATGGGGTCATTAGTTCCCTGCGTACTGCCTTAGAAAACGTAGCCCATTTGAGAAAGAAAAACTCTACAAACAGAAAGCTGGCTCCTTGGTTTAATACAGAGCTGTGCACCTTAAAGCTGAATGCTAGGAAACTAAGGAGAAAATTGCACTGTTCAGACCTACAGGAATCCTACCTAGTCTGGAGAAACTAAAATTAACCTTTGTAAAACTAGAGCAGCATATTTCTCCTTATTAATAGATAATAACATCATCACTTTTTAATACAGTTTCCAAACTAACCCATAGCCATACCAACTGTTTTCTCAAAATTCTCAAAATAGTTTCAGGAAATTTCAAAAGTTTCTTTGAACCCCAGTGAGCCTTGGCAGATGGCCACTCTCACTGAGCCTGATTCTGGTTCTGCTTGAGTTTTCTTCTTGTTAAAAGGGAGTTCTTTCCTCTCCACTGTCGCTACATGCATGCTTGGTCTGAGGGATTGCTGTCGAATCAGTGAGTCGATGCAATCAGCTGGTTTTCTTTAGATAGAAAACTTTTAACCGATCTGACAGTGTGATTTGATTGACTTGTCTGTAAAGTACCTTGAGATTACATGTGTTGTAAATTGGCGCTATATAAATAAAATTTATTGAATTGAAATTTATTATGTATTCTTATGTACATTTCTTGTTTACTAAGCTTACTGCTTTGGCAACCTAAAATTACACACTGACACACAAACAAGCCTCTAGGTGGGATGCTGATCAGTACTGGCTTTGGATAGGGATCATTGTGCATCAGCCAATCAGCCTATATGTTTGAACACTTGTGTTTCACAGCACTAGCCTCCTGAAAAGAGAGAGTGAGTCCAGGAAACTGGAGAAAAACACCAGACTTTTATGAAAATGGGGATTGTTACCTTCTAGGTGACTCTGGGCTGGATTAAAGCAAAGTTATTTGCAAGTATCACATATCTGATTGTCTCATCATTGTAGTACTTTGATTAAAGTGTATTACAAATCAGAGACTTCATAAGCATCTGTAGGGGAAACTTTAACTATTATTGATAAAAAATTGTGTAAACTTGATTAAAAAAACTTACAAATTAATTATTAATTGATTTATCACAATTACAAGTCTAACTGTTGCTCAGCACTAAAACCACATCTCATTTTCTGGGTGCATGTTAACACTCTAGTCACATATGTTTCACTTCCGTCCGGAGTCTTTGTGAAGGGCGTTTACAATGCAAATGGGCCCTTTCACCTACTTCACTGAGCTCATTGCGCAGCTTTTCACAGAATAATCTCCTGACAATTGTCGCAGCTGACATTCCCCTGATGGATGCTCTTATCCTAGATAACTGGCACCACACTGGAGACCATTACTAAGAGCCAATTTTGGCAAGAGGCCTGAACCTGCTGCACATGCTTCAAATGCATTTCTAAGGCATTACACTCACTAGGGTCATCTTTCAACTGACCCCTGAAATACAGGCCTGTTATGCAAACACTTACACAGCCAATATTAATCCGTATGCAAAGCCACTGTGGACAGTCTATTTACATATTGTGTGTGGTAGAATTCACACACCAGACAGCCTTTGTTAAAAAATTAAAAGTGATGCGTACCCATCAGCAGTACTGCCTGCCCATATATCCTGTAGTTTTAGTACCTACTGTTGACAATTATCTATAGAAATTTAATTATCTTTAAATTTACAAGCATCCAAAAAAATTTTTAGATGTGTTAATGATTGTGCTTTCCTGCTAAGTTAAGGAAGTTTACTTCCAGATATGATAGATTAAAAAAAGAATTTCCTGGAAACAAACCATTAAAGCAAAACATTAACATTACATTATATCCTTCCCTCGCCAAATATAGATTAGTGAATGTGCTTCCATTTGAGTCTGCTGTTATCACACTTGATATCTAAGCACTGCTTGGGTGGATGTTTATTTGCCCAGACTGACAGCTGCACATGGACAAACTGTGTGCCTCTGAAAATGTTCAGTGGTCATTTGTTAACCCTTACTTTAATCCTTACTCTGAACCTAACTGTACTGAACAGAATTGTAAACAGCCCATATCAAATATTGTTGCCATGTGAAGGTAACAACTGTAAATGAGAATTTGCTGAAATGGCATGCATGCTGCGTGCCCTGATTTGGATCTCACTGCTGGTGGGTGTAGGAACCGACTCAAATGGGTGAATGCACATATCCGATGGCCCTTACCACACTGGAGAAGAGCAGACTGATGTAGAAGATATGTAGCAACTTTGTGCAAACACTGAAGGACCTAAGCTTCCTTGTTTGCTGAGGTGAACTAACAGAAGTTTCTCCATTATCTTCATGATGTTGGATGTCAGGGCACTGAGGACTGTTGGCTGAGTCTTCTTTGGTACTGGAACAAGGCAGGAGGTCGTCCACCTTACTGGAACTGTCTATTGGGTCAGACTAAGGTTGAATAAGTGCTGTAGGATCCCACAGAGGGGCTGACACCATCAGGATCTGGTGACTTATTATGATTAAGTCTCTCCAGTTGCCTCTTCACTTGACTTCTAGAGACAGAACCAGATGATCAGATGACCGAGATGAATCCAAGGCAGAATTCAGAGACATAATCAGAAGGGCAGAAAACAGGTCAAGGCGGGTATACAGACACATCCAACGTGGTACAGGCTGGCTCAGATAATCGGGAGGCAAAAGGGTCATAGACAGGCAGGCAGAAAAAAAGGGTATGCTGGGCTACACTAAACAAATGGCTTGAAATAATCTGGCATTAGCTTCTGGTCAAAGGCAGTCTTATATAGACAAGAGTGTAGGTAGAACTGATGATGTTGATGAGAGCAGAGCAGTGGAGCAGGTGGAGATGATCAGAAAATTAGACCAGAGCTTTTGCACAGAATCATGACAGAACAGCACCATCTTCTTTTGTTTAAAACCTTTGATCATCTTCATCCCTGACCACACATCTCTGATATTGTTCTGTTGGAGGCTGTTTTCCAGCATCTTCCATATGCCTTCTTGCTTTCTCTTATCCATCCATCCATCCATCCATCCATCCATCTTCTCCCGCTTCACCCATCAGAGTCACGGTTTGGCCGGTGCCTATCTCTGGCAAACTATGGGCGTAAAGTGGGGTACACACAGGACAGGACGCCAGTCTGTCACAGGACAACGAATAGACACACACAAGGAGGCACAACCATGCACACACACTTACACCTAGGGACAATTGAGAGATGCCAATTAACCTAACAGTCATGTTTTTGGACTGTAGGAGGAAGCCAGAGTACCCGGAGAGAACCCACACATGCAAGGGGAGAACATGCAGAAAGACTCCAGGCCGGGACCGAACCCAGAACCTTCTTGCTGCAAGGTAACAGCGCTAACCACAACCGTACAGCCCGCTGTCTCTTATTTTGACCTTAATATGCTTCCGTGTACTCATTAATTCTCTGTCTCCATTCTTAAAAGCTTGTTTTTGCTCATTGAGCAGTTGCTTCAGATCACTTGCGACCCACACTTTACTATTTGAGAAGCAATTCACTGCTCTTGTAAGGACGGTGTTATCTACAAAGAAGTTTATGTAGTCAGTCACACAATCAGTCATTGCATTGATATGTGGCTGACTCCATGTGGCTGATAGTGCATCCATATCTGTAGCCTCAAAGACAACCTTGAAAGGCTTCTTCAGCATCCTTTGATCCTTTAATTCAGGATGTGTCTTATAAAGTGGCCTATAGTCCGAGCAGAGAAAAACAAGATTTTGATCTGATTTCCAAAGAGGAGGTCTTACTTCAGAGATGTAGGAATCCTTCACATTTGCATAAAACAAGTCCAAAGTCTTGTTTTTTGTGGTACAGCAGCTGAAAAACTGTCGGATTATAAATTTCATTAAGTCACAATGCCACAAATGCATTTGGCTGTTGTGTCTGTCGCTAAGCAAACAATGGAACTGATTATATCAAATGCAGTGTACAACAGAGGAAGGTTGAATATAAACGGTTATTAACAGAAAACTGCTAAACTCTCTGGGCAGATAATATGGCCAAAAACCAACTACCAAGAGTCAATATCTGTGCTGCAGTGAATCTTCACAGTAACATAACCTGGATGACACCATATTATTGTTCACAAGCACTGTCAACCCACTCCTTTGAGTTTTCCAGTCTTCTTTTAATCTCTGTCTGCTCGTATGGTCAGAAAGCCTGGCAGAGAGACGCAGGGGTCTGAGGTGTTATTCTGCAGCTACGTTTCAGTAAAACACATAATGCTGCACTGTCGATATTCTGGCTGTGTCCTTGCTTGTTTCCTAAAGATCTCACATTGCCTATGATGATGGATGGAAAAGATGCTTTAAATGTATTTTTCCTCTGTCCTCTCCTTTCTCCTTATCAGGTGTAAAAAATTAACTTGCTATGGTTGCTGTGGTAACGCATCAGAACAAGTTTGCAAAAAAGGACAAAAATATCAGCTTTACAACATCATCAACAAAGGCAAAATATCAGAAAAATGAAACTCTGATTGAAATATGGAGGAACTAAAGTTGGACTAAACTAAAGAAGACCAGAGTCAAGCCATCAGAGCTACCCAAATTTACAGGCACCTTGAAGGAGCTTAATTTGCCTAGATTATGTGGATAAGTTTTAGGAAAACAATAGAAATTTTCTGCAGCAGATCCATCAAAGCAAAAACAATGACTAACTAACAGGAGATAAAAGAGTATTTTGGATTTTAATGTATATAGCAATAATAAAAAAAACATTGAATCTAGCATGGCTGTGATAGACAAAACATATTTATTGCCCAAAGTAAAAAAACAGATTATACTGTCAAGCATTTTTTTTTATAAGTTAAATAACACATCCACTATACCTCTTCCTTTAGCAGATTTTTTTCTGCTGTGTTTGAAAAACTGAATGAAGATAAACTACATTAGATGTTATTATTGCTTTGCTAACAGTAGTTAGCTTGGTCACCACACAGAGAAATTAGAAACTGGTTTCCTAACTCGCACCCGAAGCAGCTGTAAGCTCTAAGTTCCGACTTGGACGTAAAATGGAATAATTATTCACCACAACCTGGTCCTTGTTGTCTGCTTCTTTTCTTATGTTGACAAAATGGTCCCTGTCTTTTGGAAAGATTGAGGGAGAGCAAAAGCGAATGAAATTGGACAATCATCCCTTTTGGATGTTGATATTTAGTTGGTGGCATGAAGCCCACATTACTTAGTCTAACTCTGGCCTTCATATAAGTAGTTACCAGAAGATTTATTGAGCTGCTGTGGTAAAACACAAAAATCTTAAAACTACATAGGAAGCCAGCAGAGCTTAAGCTTTATCTTTGGTAATGAGTCTTTGAGGTTGCAAGGTACTCTTTCCATTACCCTGATCTTTTGCCTCTCCTTTCAGTTTATCATAATCGAGTCATGATTCTTTCCATCCTTTTGCTGGCTTGGCAATCCTAATACTTTAGGCTGGATCTGTTCTCTGTCATCTACATATTCAACTACAGCAGTCAAAAGTTCCCGACCTTTCAGTTACCTCTCCCTTTGTTCGTACCCATTGCAGTATGATTACCGCATATGACAAATGAAAAACAATGTCACTTGAGAGGTAGAGCGGTCTCCACTGTGTCTATTTAAGCTTTAGATACAAAGCAGAGTTAATCCTGCAACTTTAGCAAAGCCTCTGGTGCGGGAGCTTGGTGTGATGTTTACATATCATTTGACGGCCCCTGGTTACAAATTAGTCCCTCTGGATATATCATGACATTTGTGATCTCAGAGGCTCTTGGCTTACTCCTGACTAAACATATCAGGCTCCTGCAGAACTGTCATTGCCTGGTGAATGGTGTTACTCATAGAAACCATCAAAGTGTACAACTGCTCTCATATTTCTCAACCAATGGGAGAAACTTAGGATTCAATCCAAAACAAAACTGAACCTGATAACAAAACAGACAATGACAAAACAGGTTTCCTTTAATGATCCTTACCGTAAAACACTTAATAAAATGACGTCTGTTGGATAAGACAGCTTATTGTGCTGTGTATCAAACTATATTTGGTCACGTAACATACAGTTTGATACTCAACATCTAAGCTGTTTCCAAAAAGAACCTGCAGAAGCTCCCCCTGGTGATGACGCTTAGAACAAAGAACAATCAGGTATCAACACAAAACTGTCGATAGAAAGAACTGAGATGAGCTGAACATGTCTTTTATTTCAGTTTGTCAGAGAAACATGTTTATCACAGAGCCAAAGTGTAATAAACGGAAAAAAAGCAGAAAATAATAATAATTCTAAAACCTGAAATCAAGACTTGAGTAAGGATTTGCAAAAAAAAAGGTTTGTAAACAACTGGAAAAATCTAGGAAATCTAGCTGATCCTTAAGATAAAATGGACAAAATAAATTCTCTATATCTGATATTTTACATTGCACTTACAGTTGAAGTTAAACAGAGAACTCCCTCACTCAGACATTCACAATAAAACATATACCATTCTTATAGTTTTGAAAAATATGGAACTGGAGCTCCTGGCCTCCTGGTTGTTTTCAACATAGGCACTAACATGTTTGATTCAGACCTGATTTGGGATTTTTTTTTTAAACACAGTTTTTGGTTTGATTTAAATTTTCTTCCAGTTCAGGCTCACCCGTCTTGACCCGGCACAAGATAATCTTCATTATTCTGGGCCTGCTCTTTAGGTGCTCCTACATCCCCTTCAGGTGCCGGCCTTGGACGGTCATGGACTTCGGCCGTGGTTTCAGTATTCTCGGGGCTGGCATCAATGTCATCATAATTCTCCTGTGAGTCTTCCACTTCGTATGTCACACCATCTGTTAAAGGAAAAGGTTCAGTTTGCCAGTTGCATTCAGTTAGAGATGTATGAAGATATAATTAAAATATGTTTAAAACTGTCCATCGTTTGGCTTAGTGAAACCTTTATCTGTGTCATCTGGTTTAGTGGGGTGGACCATGGAGCCCTGAGGTGTCAGAGGCTCAGCCTCAGTCATCTCATCGATATCGTCGTAGTTATAGGATCTTTTGCTGTCCACATCTCTGCCCTCTGGCGCTTCTGAGTCTGATCTAAATCCTACATAAAGAAATCCAAATCACACAAAAGTATCCTTGACAATAACATCAAGACTAATCAAGACTGATCCAAAATCACAGAGGAACAGCTGGTTAGCATGTTTTGTTTTACTTACGACCATGACTGAAACTTCCTACTTCGTCTGATTTATCAACATCCTCGTACTCTCCGCTATCCCAGTCTGCTTCTTCCATGTCTGCTGCTTAAAAACATGTTATACAAGCAGAAACGTGAACAAGCTTCTGCACACTTTGTTCTCAGAAGGAGAACAACCTTTCATATATTTAAATATAATCACAGTCTACTTCAGTAAATAAGAAATTAAAGTGGAAGAAGTACTCACAAGGCACCATGGCCCTCATTTTTCTTCTGTTAATACGGTATCGCACAAATATTACAATCAATAGCACCAGAATGAGAAAGATCAGCACACCGACAACAATAGGAACTGGTTCTGGTGATGCTTTAGGGCTGGAGTCAGGAGGCTTGGGCTTCTCGTATCCTGAAATCAAAGCAGATATGCATCCGGTTCTTGATTTCCTTTTCTTTAATTCTGCATCGTAGCTGACACTAAATTTGGTCTTTGAAATAAAACATTAAACCTCCTTCTTAAAAAGTGAATATTTTAGTCATCTTAGTTTACCGTCACACTCGATACGAGCTGGAGTATCACTTGTACAGGTCTCATTGGTGATACAGTAAGGCACTTTTCTGAATTTTTTAGTCTGGCAGTCAAGTTTTGCTTCCAATGTGTTCTACAGAAAAAGAAAAAAACAGAACTACTAAAACAGGCATTTTTTAAAAACAGGGTTTAAGGACTGCATGTTTTTTTGGGGGGGTTTCATGTTAAAGTTCATCTTATTTAAGATGAGCAAAACTGGAACATTGTCTTGATAGAGGCTTGATATGACAATTTACCTTTTTTTTTGTTGGCAGTTTGCTTGTATAATTGTCACAGTTTGTCAAAGCTTTACACACATCATCCTGTTTAAAAATGCCATCTTTGCACACTTCTTCTAGGTATCCCCTATAATTTATCATAAGAGCACCACCACACTTTTCAGATGTGCTGAATTTAACACCATCTGCAAAAACACAAAGAAATGTTCAGAGAAAACGGATTGAGACAAAGAAATTTTTGAGTTCTGGACAACAAAACAAGGCAATGTATATAAAACAAACTGGATTACTTGATCATTCTTAAATGAAATGAAATCATAACAATCATTTTAGATGGAGCTGGAATGAAAAAGTGGTTTTGTTTTTCAGCATCATGGTGAAGTCAAGCTTTCACCTGAGACGAAAAACGATAAACATGTAAGTAAGAACTAAAGTTTGGAATGGTCTAGTCAAAGTCCAGAGCACTAGGAGAATGGATGATAGACTCGTACTGAGGCAAATTAAATGCTGCAAGCTTATGAAAAGTTTTCAGAACTTATCCAAACAGAACAGAGCAGTTTTTTGATTTCCACGGTTTATTTGCTTCTCAGCTGAATTTATTAAATCGCATTAATTCTAAAATCATCAAGTAGTAGTTTATTATGTTATTCAACTCAGTTATAAGCTCTAAACATATTAAAAATGTAACCTCAACTGTCTGATAATCATTTCAACTTCTTTTGTGCAGTACTATAGACACCATTTTTATTGTCATTGCTGAACTTGATTAACAAGAAAACAAACCTTCATATTAAAAATATTTTATCAGCAAATTATTTCAGAAATAGTCTCCAAACTAAATAAAAACATATCGGCAAGATGCAATAGGATGAATGGACACTCACCTATACAGGTAATAGACACCAGACCTGTCTCGCAAAGGCCCTCAACCCTTTGACATTGACCAATGAGGTAGTGGTGCTCATCACAGTGGACATGGGAGGAATTCTGATTTGAAGAAACGGGCCAAGTGGAAATGGCGTTACTACAATTACGTTCTTGGCAAACTCTGTGAGAATAATTCTCGTTCCACTGATTCATGCACACTGGCAGGCCATCTATTGTCAGCTGTCCACTGCACCCTTCAGACAGAACAACTTTGGGTTCATCTAGAAGAAGGAGAAGAATACAAAGGTCAGTCTACTTGTATCAAAGACTTAATGCTTGCTGAAAATTAAACAGCAAAGCAGGTATTTTTGTTATAGTTTTAAATAGTTTTTGTCAAATATTTATCCACTGAGTTGCTGCTGTTATGTTCTACTAATAGCTTTGTGTCTTTATGTGAAATCTAAGTCACCATTATAAGTTCTTCGTGCCTTTAAGCTGTAGTCGCTGCAATCGAGTCAATCTACTGACCTATGAGACAACATGATGTTTTGCACTTTAAATAAACTCTGATCTTATTAAAGGTAATGTTGCCTTTACTTTTCTTCAAAGTATAATTAACTACATTAAAAAAAACATTTCAGCCCAGGAACTGAGCAAACTGGATCAGTGCAGGTCCACTACTGACATCCCCATTAACTGACTGTTGTTTTTAATTTCACCAGTAATGAAGTTCCTTTGTAGATTATGTTTCCTAATGTCAACAAATATAAATCTTACCACCACATTCAAGGAAGACTTTTTCTCCCTGTGAACTATTCTGTTTGGGGTTACACTCCCAAATGCTTTGATCTTCAGAAGAACAAGCAAAGGTCCATAAAGGATTATTGGGAATTGCATCATGTTTTTTTGAGGTGTTTTTAAAACTATCCATTGGGCAGTTCAGATCTGCACAGAGCCTCTTTGCTTCTTTTTCTGTCCAATTTTGAGAAGAGACGAAACTTCTTCTTGGCTCTTTGTTTTGGTTATTCAGGTTCTCAGAGTAAACAACAACTTCTCCTTTACAGGAGTAATCCACTTCAAGTGCCACCTTCCTCCATTCTGAGAAAAAGAACAGGGAAAGAATGAAAGCATTACTTCAATATTCTGTGAAAATTTACAGAAGAAACACATAAATCTGCTAGATTATACCATTTGCAGAAATAATTCAAAAATTACAGACAACTGTCATAAATTATTAATACCCTTATCTGTATTTATTATAAGTTTTTAAGTACACGAGAAAACCATGAATGAAGATTATTTTAAAATTATTACAAATTACAAATTGAGGGCTTTTAGAAAAGGGATGCAATTTACAAAATTGATCATCGTTATAAAAATAACTCAGGAATAACCTTTTTTCTGTTATGCTTCTATTGCTGCAGTTTGAGCTCTCAACTTGCAACAAGAAAGTCCCTGCCTGGGCCCTTTTAGCATTAGATTTGCAGGTTCTCCCAATGCATACATGAATTCCCTCTGGGTACTCCAGTCCTCTCCCAAAGTTTAGAGATGCAACTGATAGGTTAACAGGTCCAGGTAAACTTTAGTTGGATGTAGGTGTTAACCTGCAGGGCTGTTTGATACTAGATTAGTGTACAAATCTAAGTAGTAATAAGGCCAGAAATGGAAATTAAATGCCCCCATTTTGTGTTTTATTAAAAAAAAAGCTTTGAACAATGTATCAAATCCAGTCCAATCTCAAGAGTTATTAAATATCTTTTTTTTTTTTTTGTGGAGTTAATCTCCTTTTGAGGAAGAGTATTATATCTGGAGCCCACCCACTACTGTCACCAAAACCATTTAAACTGGTGGGAGCTTCTTCTTTGCTGTTGTAAAAAATGTTTACCAGTGGCCCTGCAAGCAGCATGAGGAGAAAATAGGCAAAGCAGAAATGTCTACATTTTTAACTTTGAAACAAAACTCTCAATGTAGATTTCAAACAGAATCGGGTCCATTTATATGTATCAGCTAAGAATCACTACAGCAAAGTCCGGAATAATTACACTATGACCATAATTAATAGGGCATTTCTGTTTTGCAGAATATGATGGTCTGAGAGTGTAACTCCCCTATTTGTCACACAGGTACAGCTAAATCCTAGCTAAGCTAGCTTAGGCTAACATGCTTTAAGGACTACAAGTAAGAGCAAAACCTGCAGACTTTCCATTTTACAACCTAAAATTCAGTCTGGACATATGTAGGCAAACAAAGCTTTTGAACTGAAAATAAGTGAGTTGTCTGTCCTTAGCTCTAAAAGGCATCATAAAGCTCAAAAACTGGATTCAGAGAAATGAGCTATTCCTGTAAAGAAAACATTTAAACATTTCCCCACGAGTGACCATTATAAAGTTTGGTAATGGCAGAGTAGGGATGGTATATCTTTTAAAACATTTAAATCTTTTAGAAAAAAAAATATATATATATATTTATACTAACTGGAGCAGATGAGACCTCCAAGGTCTGAGGATTTGATCTTTTTGTTATTCTCAATCTCCGTGGCAACAATTTTCTCACAAGTGTCTAATGACGTGCTACTACTGTGACATTTTAGTTCTTTGATGAAATGAATCGCCGTTGAAGGTCCAACATAGTTGATTGTTTTAACCCTTTTCCCGCAGTTTAGCTGTCCACAGATGGCATTTTGGGCATTAACATTCTGTAGAGCATCTTTGTGAACTGGGAGCCATTTGCCCTCATAAAACACCTCCACGTTTCCTGAACAATGGTCACGAGACGGCTTGAATCTGGGGACGACGCTACCTGCAACAAAGAAAATAAGTGTTCTGTTTGATTTTGATAAACTGAACAATATTATCTGCAAAATCTTGGGTGGTTGGAGAGGGGGTCAAAGTCTGGTTACTGCAGGAAAGGTCGAACTTACTGCTTACTGGACTTTAGCCAAATATCCTTGGATTTTGACACATTCAGAG
>JAUZNJ010033536.1:0-13116 GCA_034780135.1 Jordanella pulchra | reverse complement strand
AGGCTTCTGATAAGTCAGACTACAACTAGAAAATATTCAAATGTATCTCTTATGCTTGAACATTTCTGGTTTCCTACCTTGCAAACATTGTGTTGGCACTCTGTTGTTACCGGTTGATAGACCACTTCTTGGCAGCAAATGCAAAGGAACACCTCTTCAACCTTGCTCAGAAATTTCTGTAGAAATAAAAACCAAGATGTTAGAATACAATTAAAGTATTTCTTTATATGCCAGGTCTACAACCCTACTGTTAAACTGTACCTTCTGAAGAGGATGACTTGGTTTTATAGGATCAGCAAGAAGTCCTTTTCCATATAATGTATAAATCTAATTAAATTCACTAAGCTTAGCAAAAGACAGATGGCTGACAAGATAGCTGGTCTCCAAATGTCAGATAAATTCATTTAACCAAATGGTTAAGATGTCTCATCAATTGCATAGTGCAATGACTAGTATGTTTCAGCTTGGAACAACCTATAGGTTTAATTTTGAACAAATATATAGTATCCTAAAGCCGAGGTGGATTGGTTTGCAAAAGCAGTAAAGTAAGCTGTGTTTCTACATAAAACTGTGGAGCTAGAGTTGTAGATTTTATCAAATTTTAGCTGACGTACTTCACCTGGAACATAAAAAATATCTGACTTTCAACCTGAAATACATTAGCTGCCAAATGTCATCAAATTAGTACACGTTGTATACACCATTGTTTATGCTATTTTTTTTTCAAATTTCAGTGAAAGTCCACTATGACTGATGTGAACAGTTTATGCATGTATCACTAAGCCCTAGAAACAGCTGTCCATTTGTATAGCTAGGCTAGATAAAAAACAGAAAGCCATAGGGTAAGATTCTGATACTCAAAAATCATCTTTGTAATCCTGAAGGCCGTTTTTTAAGTTGGATTATAAAAATTATGCTACTCCTGAACTTTGGTTATCAGGCTCTGCAAGAACACCTGATGAAAGCAGCAGCTGTCTCTGACCCAGCGAGGATTGGGGGCTGAGGCAGACATGTTTGCAATAACCAGCAAGTGGTTTCAGCCACCAGTTCAGTCAATACGACAGGTACTATATTTCAGTGTAGGAAATGCATTCTAAAGATTTGCCTAACAAAATGTCTATGTAAATGTGCAGAGATAAAACGATGGATATTTAAAAAGCCTCGTCTTTACCGGTCCAAGAGACAGTGACTCCATTGCTTCATCCCACAGCTTCTTGTTAGCCTGGTCTTTCTTAATGAGTGATTTCTGCTCTTGTGAAAGCTTGTATGCTTCCACTTTGATCTTCTTGGGAGACTTAGCAGGTGAGGTCTTAGCAGATTCTAGAAAAGAAAAAAAATGTGATTGTTTGGATTTTCTAATCACTTTAATACAATGATATAATCAGTATAAACCAGAGAATAACAATGGCCTTTAAAAAAAGTACTTTATCTACAAACTGTAGACACAAACATAAAAGAAACAACAAAAATGAAAAATATTCAACAGGTTAAAGCCACAAAGAACATACCGCTGCCCTGAGATTTTCTCTTCCTCTTTGCCTTGCTGGGTGTTGCTTCCTCCTCTACTTCATTTTTGTTCTCCTTCTCCTTTTGATAACCAGCAGGATACTGCAAAATCAATCATCACAACCAGTTAGCAAAACACATACCAAACAAAAATCAAACTTTAAACCGTGGATGCTATTTTCTTGAAGCTACATGCAGGATGGACTGTAAAGCTTCTAACCTGCATGACGAGACCAAGTTTCTTGATGCGTTCCTTTCCGTCCCGGGTCCACGGTGCTGGCTCCTCATCATCCCGCTTCAGCAGGTAGCGCCACACCAAGAAGCCAGACTTGCCTTTGTCTGGCCAATACTTCACCACCTGAGCACAGTGGAAGATGCAGAGAAACGTTAAACCGACGCTCAAAGTGAACAGTTTGATCCCAAGGCCTCATCCTTCTCATACCTTGTAAATCCCATCATACCGATTTCCTTCCTCAGGGCAGTACTTGCTGTGTTTGCGCCCCTTGCAGCTGCGTACCACTCTGACCGGTTTGCCTTGTTTCCAGTTCTTGGATTCTGCACCATTTTTGTCATTAACAGGAACATTGCAATTGAGAGCCAAAGCCCTAAATTCCCAGATTAAAGAAACAGAAGAAATAAAAATGTAAGCCACTACATGTGCTGTTGTGAATGACGCTTCTCTTCTGACTGCCCTACCGGTTCATGTGGGTCAGAGTCTGGTCACACGACTGCTCAGCTGTCCTCTTGTTCCCAGAAAGATCTCGCCCTCCTGAGCCAGTATAGGTAAACTCATTGCCATCATCCTTTAATTAGAATATAGCAGTGATGTTTTACTCAAACACCTCGAGAACAGAGATCCCAGTGATACAAAACTTTACGAACAAACTAAATTCTCTCTACGCCGTTATCCACTTTTTATGTTTGTAAATCTTCATACCAATAGAAGACGGTACCATTAGAAATGCAGAAAAAGAACATACCACATCATCTTCATAGCCTCCGGCTAGAACCAGAGAGTAGGCTCCATCATTGCTCCTGCCATGGATCCCAGCAACATGAGGCCTGTGAACACCAGATTCACTCACCTGGAGAAAAAGAATAACCGAAAGTCATCAGTTAGCTTTACCTTTTGCAGCTGATGTTAGAAACATCAGTGTTAAATGCCTTTGGATTTCATCAGCTATTTCATGTTCACATTTTTATACATATAATTGTTGAATTATTGATCTGATTTTTTTAACTTGAGTGGATTTCCTTTACAAGGCAAAGAAAGTGTTAGCATTTTGTTCTGCTGCAGCAGAACCAGACAAACCTGCACTCTGAACTTCCAGAGGGAACCAACAGGAACACCTGGAATTGGACCATAGTGGTTGGATGGGACAATGGTGCACTGCTTGGTTCGACCCACACAAGCCATTCCCTACAGGCAAAGAACACCACTTTAGGTCACAAGAGACCATTATCCTGTTTTTGTTCTTATTAAATTAGCATTCAGAGTTAAATCCAATTTAATTTTTTTTAAACTGTTGTCCTTTTTGCTACTACATGTCACCTTTCCCCAGTCTCTCTGGCTAGACGAGCTTGCAGACGCCATTTTCGCCTTCTTCTTGCTTTCCTTCAACTTCTCGCCAGCCAGAACAACTTCACTGGTGTCGTTACGGCAACCGGGGCAATACCTGAAACCACAAAACACGTCAAAGTAAAGCCAATAAACCTCAGTATAAAGACCAACTTAATCTTTTTAGATTTGCCACTTCAATTAACTTGCTACTTCCAATTTAAAATGGTAAATACTTAAAAAATGGATCATTCTACATCAAATAGGTATTTGTGATAAATGAAAGTCTTAAAGCTGATTAAACAGGACAAAGTTTTATTCAAATAAACTCCAAGATATTTTTATTCACTATGAGATTTGCAAATCATTATTAGCAACAAAAGGCACTAAGAGAAAGCACCAATGAATAAGATTAATATATAAAGGTGCCTAATGAAAGGGCTGAACGTAGGCTCTACTGACCAGTCTTCATCTTCAGGGATGGAGGTTAGTGGAGGATTCAGACAGTATGTGTGATAGGCCATGTCACACTCATCACAAAGCAGCTGCTTGTCAGGATCCTGCTTGATGCCACAGATGTGGCAGTTACACCAACGGCAGTTTTTCTTCACGTCATCCTTGCAGTGCTTACATTCAGGCCCATTTGATCCTATAGGAAACATATCACCCAGCATCAATAACATGGTTGGTTAGGAGCTACGTCCTTAGAGAAGATTATAAAAGTTGGGAGGAAACGGAAGCCAAATCTAGTAAATAATGAACACGTGTGAGTCATGATCTTACTTTTTAACGGGCTTTCAGTTCCAGCTGGAGCGTCACTCAAAGAACCGGGCTCTTCAATTTTATAGATTTCAGTTATGAAAATAATCCGGCAGTCATTAAGGGAGTCGCCTGCTTCGCTGCAAACATTAAAACAAACTGTTAACACCCTGCTCCCGACCATCATTGAGCAATCCTCAGAGACCACAGCAGGAAATCTGCCTCTAGATACCCGCTGCTGTGCCAGTAGAAACCACACCAACAGAGATGCTGTTCACCTGTTACCACAGATTATAACTTACAGATAAAACTAGTGAAAACTTGATCCAGGAAAAATTTGCATCCGTACCCAAGGATGATCTTGGCGTAGATTTCTCGGATGGTGCGAGTCTCCCGCTTCCTCTGGATCTCAGCATCGTACCAGTAGCCACGCTCCTTGGGATCATCGGGATTATAATTGACCATAACAACCATTCCTGGCTCCAGCTGATGCCACTGGTAGACGGTACGGGCCCGTGGGCGAACATCTTTGGCCAGTAGCTGAATCACACCGTTCTCTGGGTAACTAAAAACAGTTCATGCATTAAGCCATATGTCCCTCTTTTTTCACACAGAGCTGCATTTAAAGTCAATCTATGTATCCAACAGTATCAGAAACCAACTACTTCAGAAGCAGCAGGCTCTGACAGATGAATGCCTTCCAATCTCTAATAAAAAGGCAACTAAAGTTAACATGGTCATTTATCCTCAACCAGATGCAGAACCATTTTTCAAGTGTCTCTTAAATAGAAAAAAAAGCAAAAAAAAACAAAGAATTCAAATTTTTAAAGCTATATTTTTTGGTTCATTTTATTTTAATATAGTGTGAAGAACCTCACACACAAAGTGACTTCGAGTGTGTATATTCAACATGCACGGGAGACACCCACTTGTTAAACAACAATGGTTTTTCAAGTTCCCATTTTTGTTGCCAAACTGAACATTTCATGGTCAATAACAACAACAACAAAAAAGAAAACCTCTAGGACCTTTTTCTAGAGCTGCAATAACTTCCTTCTATTCTTATAATCTAACAATGCATGTCTGACTTATTGCTGAACATCAAGTTCTCTTACGTTCAGAACTAAACATAAAACTTTCTACTTGGTAACTCCAGCTAGTGGTTCTAAAGGTAAGGGAACCGCTGGTTTAAGGAGCACCAAGTAATATTAAATTCATGTAGGTTTAAGATCAAAGACATCTCAGCATCAAAAAGATATGTCTTCTCTCAATGATTTCTCAATCATTTAGACCTGAATTTGATGTGCTTTTTAAAAATTGTTTATAACAGGCATGTCTGAAGTTGCTGTCCAATAGGTTTTCAATGTTTCTAGACTTCAGCACAGCGGATTAGGATCCCTGCAGTTCAGCAAAGGCCTGTTAATGGAAATCAGCTGTGCGGAAGCAGAGAAACCCCTAAAACCTGCAGGACAGAGTGCTTATAAACCCGGCATGTCCGAAGTCAGCCCTCGGGGCCGACTTCGGACATGCCGGGTTTATAAGCACTCATCTATTTGGAGGACGTTTACTTTTTTATACTTCAGTTTTTTTGTTTGTTTTTTCAACTATGCTCTACTTTCTTGTTCAAATGCTATCAAACCAGGTTTTACTTATTACTTAAACCTAATGTTTTTAAAAAAAACAACAGAAACAGTCATGCCGCTAGCTGCAAACATCAGGCATGTTACATTTTACTAGATATTATAGATTTTTAAGCTGCATTGCCAAGCTCTACTAAACAGTCATCAATTTCATTAGTGCCACAGTGATTCTCAAAGACCCTGTTTAGCATCGTCCAAATTCTAAGGCATCTCTTACTTTAGTCCACATCAGCCTTACAGAATCTGGTTCATGTCGCCAGCTGAAGCTTTTTCTAACATGTAAGATTTAAAAACATATGAAGACACACTAACACCAGTTAAGGAGACACCTTTTTGCTTTCTTTGCGATTTGTTAGAGGACAAGGCAGCGTCACTGTTACCGCTCCGAGTCACCACGCAAAGTAGACACAGCCCTGTACCCTGCAATTATTGTAAAAAGTTGAAGTTGTGAAAAGCGGATATGAAAAACGAAAGCTTAAACACGCAGCAAAACCATGAATGTGCAATGCCCAGTCAACACAGATTTACTGCTCGCCATGAAAACACATTCAGAGAAATGCACCAAGACAGGACAGATCATTACCCTTCAACCACAGGTAGTTTCTTCAATAGTTACTATGACTGAAAACAGACCGAAACTGAAAATATGACTGACCAGCAATGTGTTTTCTACCTTTCAGGGTTCCCCCCCAACACTTAACACTTAACTCCATTCCTCCTTTAATTATGCAACCCCAAAATCTCATGTCTAGGAAAGCAACTCAGACGGGGCAGATTTTCACGATTTATGATTAAACAGTTGAAGGAAAAAGGCTGAGAACTCACAGGGAACCAGGCTGACGTATGCGGGAAACACACAGACCCACAAGAACCACTGCAAACGGCAGCATAAAGCTATTTCAAGGAAACAACATGCTGCTTGTATTAATTTTAAGAGCATAAAACAACCAGAAATAAAAAAAATACTAACACACTGAATAGAACACTTAACAAAGAAAAACTAATCTGGTCGAAAACAGAAAAAAAAAAAAGAAGCATTCTTACTCTTCGTATTTAACATGGTACAGGATCTCCTCCTCTGTCTGTCCATCAGCAGCCTCTTCTTTGGGCGTCTTTGTTGTTTTGGTGACATTCACGATCTGGGCCTCAAACCATGCTCCCATGTTTAAGTCTCTTGCATCTACCAGCTCATTGATCTGGAGACAAAAACAAAAGTTAGTAACTGACAGTTTCCACCATGTTTCAGACTAGATCTCAAAGATTGTTAAATTGGAAACCAAAGTCTTTCTAAAGGTCTGGAACTGGAAGCAATACTATTTAACAGCAGGTTCCGAAATTAACTTTTTGATTCACCAGCCAAGTGGACCAAGAGATAAAATAATTTACCGGCTAGAAATAATTTGCCCTCATATGTTTTTTTTAGGAACATATTTCACTAAGGCATTGTTTTAAATGCAAAGTTACAGTAAAAGGTAATGTTAATTTAAGTTGTAATTTAAGATTTCAATAAATTTAATTGAAAAAAGTGCAAACACAAAACCCTTATTTTAATAAAGGAACCAAAAAAAACTTTTCAAAAACACAGCTAACTAGTTTCAACGTTTTGTTGACTGTAAATAAAAGCCTATCCTCTCTTCCAATAGCATGGGCGGTGCAAAACAATATTTTCATCTCTGTGTTGATCTGGCCACCAGCATACAGGGTTGTTCTGACTGAGCCCGAGACATGGACATCCAACGAATGTGGCGTTTATTGCATTTGTGTTCACGGACGCACTCCGGTTATAGTTTGACAGCCAATGACAAATGAATTGTGTTTGTTTTCTTTTGCGCATTTTCTGCACACGGAGCAGCTCATTAGCTTAGCATCAGTGTCATAAACAAGCAAGTCTCTAGCAAAACGAAGTAGTGCAATCTTTCAGTAAACTTTTTCTTTGCCCAGGGGGCTGTAGGTCCTCGCTCCCCTCCTCCTCATCATCATCATCATCAGAGTGTTGTCTTTTAGAACGCTTGGTTGCTCCAACTATATACCGCATTTCTCCCAGTGTTTTCGGGGGTGTGCTCTCTGTACACACGTCTGTTGTTGTGAGGAACAGACAGCAGAGGAACAAAGGAACAGAGGGGACTCGCCAAAATAAATATTTACAGCCCTGTGGCGACTGGTGGTCTGGCATTAACTAAACAAATTTAAAAAAAAAATGTAGTCCCATTTGACGAATGTGTTAATTTCGGACCCTTTAACAGAGGTCTGCAACCTGTGGCTCTGGAGCCGCATGTCTATCTTTGGGCGCTCTGCAATGGCCCTTCATAAGAACTAATTAATGTACTATGATAAATACAAGCTTATGTGGCTTTTTTAAAGAATATTTGAATCGATTTTTTACGACATTAAAATAACCAGAAATATGTTTTTTTTTTATTAGCTTGGCAATTGTTTAAATCATCATAATTTTTCTTTAAATCAAAAAATACCCTATAGAAGAAAATCCATGTTTCATTTTTAGGAATCATTATACATTTTTCCTCATTTAATAAGCTGAAAATAAATAAGAGCTATTGGTTGTTTAGGATGCCCTGCGACAGACTGGCGTCCTGTCCTGGGTTAACTCCGCCTTACGCCCATAGTCTGCCGGAGATAGGCACCGGCCCAACCGCGACCCTGACGGATGAAGCGGGAGAAGGTGGATGGATGGATGTTTAGGATGGTAACAGATTTCCTATGGCAGATATTTAAAGAGTCATGTAACATATTGTGGCTCTAAAGGCCTTTGGTGGAATCAGGACAAAATGGTTATTTGAATATGAAAGGCTGCAGACTCCTGATCTATACAAACATTATTAAAATATATATATTTTGAACTCCATTGATAATTTTAAATAATTTTTTTTTTCTTGGAAAAAAATATTACTTTTTATTTCGAAACATCTTCACAAGTCCCTTTTCCATTTGCCACAATCTATATTAGAATACCTTGTAAAATCCAAAACCAGGATCGACGAGCTCCTGTGTGTTTGTTGGGGCAGAGGTTCCAGCAGTCTGGCCCTCGACCTCCCCATGGGTCGAGTTCTTGTCAGACTCGCTTTGGGTCGAGCCGCAGCCAGAATCTGAGTCAGAGAGCTCTGCTTCTTTGTCTTTGTTTTTGACCACATCAACAGCGGGGGTCTTCTGTCTGACAAGCAGCTGCACTATGTCGTTGAGGCCAACGTTGTAGTCAAATATAGTGTGGCCATCTTCCATCTGAGATTAGTTTAAAAAAATATATATGTTTTTTTTTAATATATTAAAAAAAATCTTTTAAACCAGAACAGAAAGAACAATTTAATTACACCCTCTCACCTGTTTGCCACGATAGAAAAGTCGCTGCCTCTCTGGCTCCACCTTGAACAGCTCCATGATTTTTAGACGAAGCTCATCCACCTTGGTGAGTTTGGACAGGTTATCCACCCGATGGGTCTCCTTCCCATCCATCGTGCGAACTTGAATCCACATTGCAGCTGCCCTATAAAAACAAACAAAACATATACATATACATATATATATATATATATATATACACACATTTTTTTAATCCCACATCTATCTAGACAAAAATACTGCAATGGCCTTTTATTCTAGGATCAGCTCAGCTTCTTCTGCCGAAAACACTGCAGCAGGGCTTCCGACAGCCACACCTCACCTTATCTGTATGTGCAACCCTGTCATGGTTTCCAATTTAATTTAAAAACATTAAAATCTTAAAAACAAACTGCCCTGGGTTTACTACTAAAATATAAGCATAGAGGGATAATTCACTTTACCTCCTTCTAATCTATAAAAAAAACCACTCATTTTATATTGGGACTTCGCAAACTCTTAAACTCGATTAATTTAAGTTCTGTTATAAAAGTTAGATAAAGTTATGCCTCAAATAACTTTGGTAAAACCAAAACATCTTGTAAGACCACTCTGATATTATCAATATTATCCTTGCGTCTCAAGATGTAGACTCAATGAAAGATTATTTCATAAATATGCTGTAGTTTGGCACTAAGCTGTCAAACTTGGTATGGAAGGGTGGGACTCCCAAGACTTATGTGTTTTAAACTATATTTTAGGTTTTAGCTACTTTTAAATAGTGCGATTTTTTATTATTTTACGGATGAGACTCGGTTGCATTCATTAATCAAATCCTGCATAGATACTAAATGTTCTTTGTAAACATTACAGAGAATAGTAGTAAATAGAGTCCCCAAAGCCGTATCAGAGCTGTGAAGGATCAGAGGTGTAACTCTGCCCCCCTTTGCTTCCTGCTGTGAGTACAGTATGGTGCCTCTATATGTCATCAGGGCCAACAGAAAGGGAGGGAATAGGTTGATTTAAATACAGTGCGGGAAACCAGGCTTCAGGCCACTCCTCTTTTTTCTTTTAAAAGCACATCCGGACGCGAGGGAGCGCTAGCAAACAATGTGCCTTCGATTCCCGACCATAAAACACGGTGAAATATGACATTTTGTAGGTTCTATAGTCATATATCACCAGTATATACAACTCAGTTGGACTGTATTGAGTAATAAACGGAAAAGCTCCCCGCCTCTTCGACTTTCATTAGAGGGTTTTATGCATGGTGGAAATAATACAACGAAAGCGACGAAATGAGCATAATAAGAATATTTCGTAAAAACAAATACAAAAAAAAAAAAACTCAACTCATAATTCACTTTTTTTTTCCACTCCCAGTGCCTTCTAGAGTAATACAAACAAGATAATTCAATTTATATCAAGCAACGCAAACAGGAAAATAAGCAGTCTTGTGTTAGCATAAGCGAGAAAAGGTGACGGGCAAGAAAGTAGTTCAACCGTTTTCACCAGCAGTTGCAGTTCACTACAAATACACAACCAAACGTAAAATAACTTCTAGTTACTTAAGCGTATAGAAAACCACTTTACAGATAAAAGCCTGTTTCTTTTTATTTTCAGCCATTTTATCTACTACATCATCTACGACAAACAGAACTATGGGGAAGAGTAATAATTGATTCTGGGTGAGCATGAACCACATCTAAGGCCTTTTAGTGATTTTGTATTGGCAGCGAAAGAGAAACAACACCAGACTTAGCTAAACTCAGTACTAGCAGCTAAATACAGATGTAAATGAAAATACAATAACAGCAATTTCGAAAGTTAACAGCAGTGGAAAAAGGGATTTACCTGTTTAATCGTCCAAAATAAAATCAGGAAATAGTGGGATGAAAATTAAACGTGCACGTTTTACTCCTAAGTTACTTCTTTCAATGGGTTTGTGCGACCAACTCCAGCCCTTGTTGGAGATTGATCAATGAGTTATTCTTCACACTTTGTAAACCCGCCTGTTCCAAAGGTTCCATATGATGATTGGGTGATTGCTTTACACTGTTCCGATTTGATTGGCTAATTGTGCTGTCAATCTAAACCCTGACTGGCGCTTAGTGTCAGCGCGCGAAACAACATTCTCGTGGGTGTTGCGCTTATTCGGGAACTTATCGCGAGACAAAAATGTCGTGCGGATAAGCATATGGGTCTGGTAAACAACGTTGGTGGTAAACATTTGATGGAAGGGCCGTGCGTCTACTTCAGAGTTCATTTATAGTTTATGATTTGTAGTTATAGAATCCTTCAACAGGAAGGAAACTTTCACTTTTGTTAAAAGATGTTAAAAATGTTTGCTCAAAAGAAAGCGCAACATAAAGGGGAAATGCGGTGTATTTTTATGTTTTAATTTCTTTCTATAAAGACTATTAGATATTTTATTATCCTTGTGGTATGATATTTCACAAGACATGGGCGCAGATGGTTAATATCTGTTGACGGTTTAAATTTAATTGAGGTAGTTTGATTGTTACTTGTTGTTTTCGGCAATTTATAGATATAATTTGCAAGGAACCTTTTTAGTTTAAAGAACAATGTTTTCCCCCTGCATCAAAAAACCTAATAATATGTGAATTGTCCATTATATTAATTTAGTTTTACAGATATACTATGTAGAACAAAAATTGGCACTGTAAAAAAAATAATGCTTTTCTTTATTAAATTCAGTAACAAAGAGAAAGTTTAGACTTTGCAACAGGGTATAAAGAATCATTTTGGGAAGGCCATAGAGCCTCAAGTTGCTCCAGAGCCTCAGTTTCCAGATCCTTATGATAAATAGACACATAAATAAGAAGTGAAATAAATCATTTTTTTCTTTTATTACATTTTTCATTTTAATTAAAAATCAGGAAAGTGTAGCAGCTGCATGTATTTAACCTCCCTTTACTATGACACCCTTACATGAGATCTATTGCTATTAATTCAGTTCACCTAATTACAAAATAGAATCAACCTGGGACACTGATTTGGGGTGATGACGTATGCATATATTTGCTAGACTTACAATCAGGACTGAACAGCTAAATTATGAGGAAATTGTTGGACTGTGGTCTGGCAATGACTTTCCACCATTTGCCACAGGTGGTCACCACATTCCAACAGATAACCAACATATTTGTAAAAAAAAAAATAGCTTGATTATTCATAAAACAGCCCCAAAGGAGATTTTATGTAAAGTTGCCATGCACCAAACAAGAGTTTAGTGGACACTGATGCTGTAGATAACCGAAAATTTAATGACAGAATAACACATCTAACACTAGACTGTTACTGGTGTAGTGACTTAAAAAGAATCCAGGAAGTAATTTTCTTTCATGAAATCAAAATTATAGGTTTCTTTTGTAATATATTTTAAATTCTAATCACTTTTTGAAAGCTGCTCTTACTAACTGTAAAACAGTTACAACCATAAACTTCAACAATAAATGTGCAGTATATAAACAATACCTTTATTATTGATTCTATTTTTCTATGTAACCTTGGTTGCAGTATGTATTTGTGCCTGAAATCTACTAAAATGCAATTAAAGATTTGTAATAAATTAGAATACCAGTTGAGTGATCAACTATAGATGTTGTGACTTCGACCCAAGATCAAAGAAAAAGTCTAGCTCTGCCAGATTATATAAAATGGGGAAAAGAAAGCAATGTATTGTATCTCGCATTGGACATGTACAGACTCCCTTGAGATTTATGACTTTAAGTGGAGATTTATGACTTTAAGTGGAAATGTTGAAATTTTATTCATTTTTTCTTTTATGACACCAAAGCAAAAACCACATGTTGATCAAAGTGTTGGCAACTCTTAGAGACTGTGTGGCATTCATGCCATCGATCAATGTCATGTTTTTTGGAATGCCCAAAAATAAAATCTTTTTATGAAAGAGATCCACAGGGTGATGTCTACTATATTCAGAAATAAAATACCTTTGCATTTCTTATTGTTGTTTTTGAGGCCTATGGTTTCCTGGTCAAACAGGCTGATAAATATCTAATTACAACTTTTAACTTAGCTTGCAAAAACCAACCAACCAAGGTGCTGACTGCTTCCAGGGTATCCTACAATTTCAGATGTTTTTTTGCTTTTTTTGTCTGTGTGTTCTGTTAGGTCTTTCTCTCCCCCCATGACATAATATATACTTTAGTTGTTTCCATATATGTTTGTTTGTTGTTGTTCTTTTTTTTCTACTTTGTCGCCCATATTCCTCTTTGTTGGTATCTACTTTGCTATTATTAAGACAAAGGGGACAGTATTTAATCAAAGTTCATT
>JAUZNJ010033535.1:0-13116 GCA_034780135.1 Jordanella pulchra | reverse complement strand
CAGAGGGCTCCAGCCCAGGAGACCCACGGCGCGCTCTGCTGGAGGAAAAGTGGCAGACAGGCTCCGGATCTCAACAAAATTCACCCATCTTAGGGCCAACTTCCACCTGTCAGTCAATCACCAGCCTCCTAACTGACAGGTGATTCGGTGCCTCGAAACAAATTTTTAATATGTCTTCATATCAGTTGGAACAACCTCTGTGATCAAGTTGCAACCATCTGACCTAAATTGATCCTCTTATTACAAAAAGGAAATTGGTTAAGAAGTTTAGGACCAACTAAGCAACCACCAAGGGTTAATCCAGTCATAAACTTGAACCCAGCAACACTGTCAACCATGATACCAATTAAATATCTCAATAGACTGAGACAGGATAAAAAATACCTCTGGTTTCTCAACAGGAAGTGTTTGTCACACCTTAAGACAAAGTATCAACTCTAACTGCACATTGATCTCAAAGTAATGTCATTGAAACCATAGATTTCATAACTTTATGAAACTGCAGACCGAGTGGTCTGTCTGTCAAACTCCTAGAGTTAGATAAAAGGCTTTATTTGTCATTATTTACAGGTGCAGGGTTAGCCTAAGACATTGCGACTGAGTGTGACCTGACTAGCATGTCTTTCATGGAAGGTGAACCTGCAGTGCAGACATGTAGAAAACATGCAAACTTCTCACAGAAAAGCCCAAGATTTGAAACCAGGATCTTATTGCTGTGGGACAAGAGTGCAAAGCACTGCCAAACCATGCCGCCCAGTTTTTAATATGACACCACTGATATTGGTCTGATTAATGGCAATGACAAGTTTAAATGCAAGGCAGTGGACTTCAAAAGGACATCCCTCACAATGCCTTCCCTTATCAGCCATTGTCTATTCGCTTCTGTCAGTGAGCCCCAGGGCAGCTGTGGCCACAATGTAGTTTACCACCATCAGTGTGTGTGTGTGAATAGGTGAATGACTGAATGTAGTGTAAAGCGCTTTGACCAAAGTGCTATAAAAGTACTGGCCATTTACCATATCCACTGTCTATTGTAGATCAGTTCTGGTTATTAGGAGCAAACTTTTTCAGGACCTGAGCTGGCCTGCATATATAGACAGTATGGAAACGGATCCAGCAAACTGTGATAAAGGGGAACTTCTGGACCAAAATGCAGACTTCTAATCTGGAGGAGCAAGACGAGTTAAAGAATCTTTTAAATAGAAAACAAAAAAGGATCTTAAAGATACTGATAGAGAACAGAAAACAGAAAAAGACTTTGACATCCATTTCCTATTTGCTATTAATGAAGATAGCTTAAATGCAACTATATAAAGAGCATTTTTTTAAGAATTGACAAAACAGATTAGATCAATACAAAGAAATTTTGAAAAACAAAGTTCCAAATCTCAAAAAAAGGTTTAACATTGTTACTTCCATGCTTAATTTATCTGCACGCTGCAGCAACATTTTTTTTTACCAATTAGTCAGCCTGTGTTGAAGAATTGCGTGCATGACAGTTGACCCTGCTTGACGTTTTTCCACGCACTGTGATCTTCAAGACACATTCTACACTGAGCTGCCATGCACAGCTGAGTCAATGTGACTGATTAGTTCAGCTATTCAACGAACTTAGCTGATTAATTTGATGGGATATTGTTAATTACGTGTTGATGCAGAGAAATGAGGAGGGGAAATATTCTGCGTGATTATCATAGATAAAACATTTGCAGAAAAACTCAGTTGGATGCAGGGTTTGTTGTGCTTGTTTTTGTTTTTCATGGCCCTCCAATCTTTTGAGTACTAAACAAACAGACTATGAAAAAATATCACTGAAGACATTATCATCCATTCTTCTATGTCATCTATTGTATATTTTTAAAATATTGTGTTAGTTTGCTGCACTTTTTTTACTGAGTTTCTCTTGAACATTAAATTATGCTAGTTCTTTGATGCAGTTTAATATTTTTAAATAAGTTTTTTTTTTTTTTGCCACCTTTTTGTGCCAGACATTAGTGCTAGTCATTCCTGTTATTGTTCACTTATTGTATGAAAATGCTGGTTCTGCTAGAGGTTTCTTCTTGTGAAAAGGGAGTTTTTCCTCTCCACTGTCGCTACATGCATGCTTGGTATGAGGGATTGCTGTCAAGTCAAAGAGTCGATACAGTCCGCTGATTTTTCTTAGAATGAAAACTTTAAACCAATCTGATTGTGTGATCTGATTGAATTGTCTCTGTAAAGTGCCTTGAGATGTTGTGTTGTGAATTGGCGATATACTGTTTAAATACAAAGGAATTTAATTGAATTAAAATTGAATTGAAAATATCCAATTTGCAATCTGCTGTTTAATATGGTTGTTGTGCTCTCCTTTGTGGCCATTTAGCATCATCATAGTTGCTAAATGTCTCATTTTTGCCACTGCAATTTCAAATATTTTTTAGTAAGTGTTCTACACAGTATCTCTGATTGTGTTCTTTTTTAATTTAACCCTTTGTTCTTTTTTGTTTTTCTTTTATTAAATCCAATTTCGATCTAATTAGATCTAATTTTCAACAGAATTGTTTCATGTTTTGTTCTTTTCCTGCATTATTGTGATCATATCATTGTACATTCTTAAACATGTGAGAGTTTATAATGAGTTTGCTTTCAAGTAAAAATGGTGGAAAAATAAAAGTCTGTTGGCAACAAACAAAGGAGAGATTTTAAAATATGATAGCCAAACAAAGGTGAGCATTTGCAAAACTTAAGAGGTGTGTTTTTAAAAAATGTTGTGGCCTGTTTATCTTGGCTTTATCTGGCAAAATTGGTAAATAAAATAAATTGCGCATTGTTAACTGAATCTCCATGAAAGCCATAGTACACATAATTATGCTGTTCTGTGACAGAGTTGAAATATGACACGAGAGTTTCATCTATTATCACTTAAAACCCAGCTTTTATATCTAGTCTTGTTATTCACATTAATGTTAGTGTAATAGTTAGTGCAAAAGTATATAATTTAGCAAAATCTGAAAAAAATAAAAGTGTAATTTTCTTTCTACATCCTTGAATAAATTTGCCTAAAATTTATGCTGTTACAAAAGTTAAAAAAAAGCATTTTCTCAGCCTGTCAAGCAGCCAGTTATGTTAGAGCGCCCTCTAGCCATAGACTTAAAGAACACATGACAGTTGTTTGACTTTTTTGCTTTTACATCCATAAAACACAATCGATTTATCTTCAACCTACAATGATCCCCTTGGTAGTGTGTCATTTATATTCTTACTAAAATATATTCTTAAAATTTTGAGAAAGTGGGTCAAGAATTTCAAACCTAGAGCCTTTAACTTAGTGGGAAAATGGCAAAAATATTTCACATGATTATTTTAACAAACTAAGATGTACTAAGCAGAAACACGTTTGTGGAGAAACCATTTCTTATGCAAGCCAATCAATAGCGATCGAAATTCGAGAAAAATAATCTAGGAGGAGGATAGCATTACATAACAGAGTGCGCCCACATGGTTTTCTTGTTTAATGACTGCTGACAAACCACCTTTCAGGCGCATTACCGCCACCAGCTGGTAGGAACCGTAACAGCTTCATCAAGAGTCTGATACGTACTCGTAAATTTGGTCGTAGTCGTATATTTGTGATTTTCAGGCGTATTGGTGCAAAGTTGTAATTTTGTGGGGTTTTTTATCTTCCAAACTTGTATTATCACAACTTAAGCATTTAAGTACACAAATTAAAACACCTACGCATACGTGACAGTTATTTTTACCCATAGGTTAGCTACCTATAAGGAAGGGTAACAAGAAAGAAAAGTCATTGCAACCATTTGCAAAATCAAGAGTTTATATTACCTTTGAATGTACAGCAACTGAGGAAAGTATAATTTGAAATTGTGTGTTTAAAGTATATTTTATGCTTACTCTAAAACATAGATTAACATGGCAATGTCATCAGATTTTGAAAGAAATAATACACTGTCCTTTCCAAAACAGTCATCTCCATCACTGTGTATAACATAATTATGTAATTTTATTACACTGTCAAGGGATGTTTCTATACATTGTGATGAAGTAGAAAAAAAATCTAAATATTTTTAAAAATATGTGGTGGGTTTTCTGCCGTGGAAACAGCCCCCCAACCAAAGAACGCCTCACAATCAAAACAAATCGACCACGCGTGTTTTTCCCGCAGCGAACACGTCACTTGGCCCCTCCCCTTCCCCCCTCTGCAAGTAAACAGAAAAAGAGCAAGGAAAGCGCTCGTGCGGCAGCCGCCATAACATGAGAAATTTGCGTTAAGGTGTTCATCTCTTATTCACTACATCATGCGTGTGTTTGTTTTGTTTTTTTTTGTTTGTTTTTAAGGGTTTTCAGTGCCTGCAGCTGAGTCGTTCTGCTACGCGATGATGAAGGGAGAGGCGGAAGTGAAGTCACTTGACAGAACCGTCCATGTTATTATTGTTATTTTGGTAGCCCTGTGATGAGACGTGCTGGGGAGGTTTGCTCTCGGAGACAGCGAGCTTTCACGGTACCTCAGGCCTCTCCGGACCCACACCACGCTTCGCTACCACCACCTCCTCACTGACCCGGAGACAGGAGCCTCGCTGGCGGCTGGGGGGGAGAGGAGGAGGAGGAGGGTGTGAAGACCCAGCTTCAGCTCGGCTCCTACGCTCCCAAAAATAAAACGGCGACCAAAAAAAAATCACCTCAAAAAAGCGGCTCCCATTGGTTCTGTCTTTTAGCAGGAAGGTACCGACGCAGACATGAACGGTATCAGCAAGAGCCGGTTCGAGGTAATGACACAGGGAGGGAGTGGACCACCAACGGTTAAACTGTTTGTCTCCAGTAGGGAGTCTTGTGTAAGCAAACTGTGTTGGGAGTCTGTGTTTGTGTGTGTGTGAGTGTGAGAGAGAGAGCGTGTGCGTGGGGCTTTGCTCCTAATTTGTACACGCAGTCATGAGCTGAGGCGTTTTGTTGGTCAAGGGTAATCCGAAATCCTGTTGTTATCCTCCAGCAGCAGCAGACGTCGCAAACACGGAGCCGAGGACTGCGGGACAGACAGCAGGGCTGTGGCTGGGTGTACAGTCAATAAATCAGGGTCTATCCCCTGAGGTTACAGTTCTCTCTTGGGTGAGCTGCAGCATTCATGTAGTTCTCACTCTGATTGGGCAGGATAAACCTCACAACTCACCCCCCCATCAGAAAATACATACATGTCATGAGGGACAAAGCCTGCTGAGGGCATGAGTAAACTGAACTGCTCCCTTTTATCCCCAAGGTCAGCAGGGGGCCCCATGAGCTCTTCACTTCTGACATAATTAAAATCTCAAGACTTCAGATTTGTGACTAAAAATTCAACCTTTAATTAACGATTCAATTTAAAACACAGCAAAAAGTTTAAAGGAGAATCTGCACTTTCACTCATACCCAAAGGTTTATTTTAAAAACAACCACTTAACCCACCGGGCACGTGTTGTGACTGGTTGGAAGCCAGAGAGGGAACCCATACATGCATATGGGGGAGAACATGCAAAGTGATCACTTGCTCTGATGCTGTTCCCCCAGCAGATGATGGAGGAAGAGATCACACTCTCCACAAGATATGGAGCACCTTGCTGCAAACGCTGTTTCCTAGTTTCTTAGGAGCTAGGAAGCTCAGTTACTAAAAAACTAAGTTTCCTTAGGAAGCTCAGTCTGCTCTGTTCCTTCTTGTAGATGGCTTCACAGTTGTATCTCCAGTCGAGTTGGTTATCCAGGTGAACACCGAGGTATTTATACTCCTCCACCACCTCTATTTCTTCTCCCATGATGGATTTACTTTATTCCTGTTTCTTCTAAAATCTACAATCATCTCCCTTGTTTTGTTGACATTCAGGATCAGATTATTCTTTCCACACCATGACACAAAGCTTTTCACCAGCTCTCTGTACTCGGCTCCTTGTCTATTTTTGACGCACCCAATGACTGCAGAGCCATCCAAGTATTTCTGCAGATGACAGGACTGTTTTGTACGGGAAGTCCGAGGTGTAGAGAACAAAAAGAATTGGTGAGAGTACTGTCCCCTGTGGTGCTCCTGTCTTGCTGACTACTTGATTGATGTGGTCTATTTGTCAGGTAGTCTTTGATCCAGGCAATGGTGGATGCCTCCACCTGGGTCTTCTGGAGTTTCAAGTAAGCCAGGCCGACATCTGTTTAATGCCGTGGGGAAATCAAATAACACCATCCTCATAGTGCTGCATGTCTTCTCTAAATCACAGTGGGTTTGTTGAATCAGGTGTATGATGGCATGTTCAACTTCAGAGTGATAAGCAAACTGCAGGGGGTCGTGATAGCTGCTAGAGATGTCTCTCTAGGTCCTTCATGATGTGGGATATCAGGGCAACAGGTCAATGGTCACTGAGGACTGTTGGTTGAGTCTTCTTTGGTACTGGAACAAGGCAGGAGGTCTTCCACATCACTGGGGCTGTCTCCTGGGTTGGAATAAGGTTGAAGAGGTGCTGTAGGATCCCACAGAGCTGCTCTGCTCAGACTTTAAGGTCTCTGGGGCTGACACCATCAGGACCTTGTGACCTATTATGATTCAGTCTCTTCAGTTGGCTCTTCACTTGACTCTTAGAGACAGACAGGTTCTGATTCTGATTTGGCTAAGAACAAACGCCTTGAAGCAGAAGAACCAATGGCAGAGGAGAAAGATGAAACATTTGTGGTGAAAGGGTCAAAGAACAGTGAGGTGTCCATTTGATTGTGGGCTGGATAGAAAGATGCTGAGCTTGTTCCTGAACTGAAGCTGTTGAAGAATGTATTCAGTTCCTCGCCGCAGTTCATCTGTCTGATCATCCTTCTTCGTGAAACCTGTGATCTTCTTCATCCCTGACCACAGATCTCTGATGTTCTGCTGGAGCTTGTTTTCCAACCTCTTCCTGTATGCCTCCAAGCTTTCTCTCATCTTGACCTTATGTTGCTTCTGTATATTTCACAATCACTTCCTGTTTGTAGCTTTTAAATCCTGTTAAAGTTAAGATTTATGTGGACAGTAAGCAAATATAGTGTATATCAGAGTAACACATTAATGGGCTATCTGATCCAGCAGTTAGCTCCACAGAGAAAGGTTTGTTATTGAAAGTGTATGACTGCTCAACATTGATCTTTGCTGAGTATGCTGTGATACTAACACTCTCTGCGTTGTCTGTTGTAAATATGCCGTGACAGAGAGACCGTCGCAGCCAAGTACATGTCTATGAAGCGGAGCAGTGTCTTCAGACTAATTTACAAACTCGTTAGTTAAATACAAGGTTGCAGACTTGAGGGACAGTGACCCCTTGACATGCTTCTTTCAGCACACTGGATGTTGTTAAATTAGCTACACAAGATCCAGTGTTACAGGGAAGGAGAACAAAATGAAAGCTGTGAGTCTTCTAATGAATCTTGTTCCCTCGGTGTTTGATGCCACATGGCGTTCAGTTCTCATAACGCCTCATCCGACTGGCGGTGAGCATAACTTATCCGAGGTGGGGTTCGTACATTGCTGAGATTCTTCAGGGTTTGACTTGATGGTACTTGACTTTATCAGTCGGGTGTGCTCAAATGCTCAATGCCAGTGAATCCGAACACAAGGTGTTGGTGTTCTCACATGAAAAATCAGTGTTTGGTGGAAAATAGAAATGTGAGCTGGTTAGGAAAGAGCAGGCCAGCTATCCGACTATTAGACACCTGAGACATCTTGTAGCTGGTTTGATTAAAATGCAGGACACAAGGCGACTTTATTGTCTTTTAAATCATTTATTTTCTTATGTGTTAAAACATTTTCAGGCAGCTCAAGTTAAACATGCTCTCTGGGAGCAGGGATACCTTCTCCCTGCTTAGGGATGCAGCTTTACTGTTATTAAAACAAGGATAGGATCCTAAAAGGAGGTTCATGTCGCCTTTTTCATTTGCTGCTGCAGCTTGCATGCTCAGTATGATAGACGATGCATTCGGCTGGGTTTTCATAGATGAAAAAGTTTTCAAGAATTGGAAAAAATAAACCTATTAAATCTATCTGTATGACTGAAGCGATGGTACTGGATATTTTGTATGTAAATTGGATTTGTTTGCTTTCTTTAGTGTCCTTTAAAAATACATTTGTGGTCAATCAGTTCTGAACAAAATAACTAAACTGCAAGTTTTTGTTTATAATTTTGGGGAATGTGTTAACAGTTGAATTCCTGTTGACAGATTCACTGCTTGTTTACTTATTCGGTGCAAGATATTTTTCCTTTTCTACAACCCTTTTTACATTTCATAATATGAAAAGAATAAAATTTACTATTTAGATCCTAGTTAGTAGTTTCTATAATTATTTCATACAACTTTCTCTCAGATAAAACAAGTGTTCAACTTTACACTTTCTCTTTTTTTCCTTCTGACCAGTCACAGTACCTGCCACAGAAAACTCCTTTCCCCCTCAGCGTACTGTCATCACCGTTTTTTGACTTTGACGATGGTAATGAGATCATTCTCTGTTCCCTGTTTCCTCTGTAGATGAATCAGGGTCATATAGTTTAATCTTGGACTGGAGTTATCTGTTCCTGGTTCCCGTTTGAATAGTAACACCATCTAAAAACATGAAACCATAAACCGTATTTATTTACATAAAACTACATATGTATTCAGCCACTGATTGGTGTGATACATGTTGGTACAATAACATGCAGTCCAACCCTGTTTACTTGTTATGTGACCTATAAGGGCAGTTTGTAGGCCCTGCTTTTATTTAGAGGTAAGATTATGATGATTAAACTCCTCTGTCAGGTAGGAGCTAGAAGTGTTGAAGCTTAATATTGGCAAACCTCAGTGGTTGGAGCTTGTATTCTGTGCAATGATACATTTTTGACATGTGAAAAATGGAATAAAAGCTGCAGAAGTGTGAGCTGAAATGAAACCATAGCAGAGCCGTTAACATTCAAACCAGATGAGTTAATATTTTGCTAAAACCCAACTAGACAACTCCCTTTCCTTTTGTCTTTTTGACCTCACAAATTTAACCTTTCGTTTCCTTGTTTGTCTCATGGTTCTTCTTTCTTACTTTCTGCGTTTCACAAAAAATCGTCTGTTTCTTTTTCTTTTTTTTTTTTTTTGCCTCTCACTTTAGTTCAGTTTCTTTTTCTCCTTCCTCTTCACTTCCTCTTTTAATCCGCTCTTCCCTCTCCGCTGCTTTTTCTTTTTTATTTCAAAAGAGGTTATGTCGTCTCCCTGCATCAACTCCTCCTGCACCACGATGACTCTGCTTCCCTTTGTTTTCCTGTTTGCATGTGACACAGCGGGGAGTCCTCCACATTAGATCCACCCGCTGACTCCTTTAGGATCTGAGCGTGTCGCTCACAGGATGTGCATGTGCCTGCAGAGGCACTGTGATTCCGGGTGTTTGCCTTAATCTAAATTCATAGCCCTAGCTCGATTGAGAACACTCTGAAACCGTGCCTCAGCCAGAACGATTGGGCTTGAATAACCTATGAGTGTGTGTGTGTGTGTGTGTCACTCAGCAGATGGCCAGACATCCAGAGAGTAGACTAATTGAGATAAGCATGCCAACAGGCTGACCAGGCTGACTAAATTACAATCTTTCAGGGTGTGGACATGAGAAGCCAAATGTGTCTCTGGTGTGGTTATTAGCATAAGTTAGAGATGCGATGGCTCAGTCTTGGGTGACTGATGTAAACAAGTTGTAGGCCTGTTCATGTTTGGCTTAAATAAAAGAATCAACGGTCTCTTGGCTTTTGCCCTATCATGCACCTGGATTCTCAGACATTTTTTCTTTGTTTTTTTTTTACTAACTTTTATTGTTATTCATCTTGTGTCTCTGCAGGTGTTCTCAAACAGCGATGAAGCCCCGATTAACAAGAAGCTCCCCAAAGAGCTTTTGCTCAGGTAGGCTTAAAAAAAAAAAGCAAATCTCTCACACACAACTACAAATGCTCCTGATTGAATGCTTAGGTCAGGATTATTTATTAGCTTCGTTTTTGTGTGTTTCATATGATGTATTTCAACCCCTTAGCCTGAAATTGTAAGACTTGTGACCCACAGACCAATATTTTATTACACACCAGCTGCACACGCTCCATAAATCTGCTGCGTGCCGATCTTCCCAGGGTTATTATTGTATGTGCTGTGATTGTCCGCTTATATCGTAGAGAGAGGCACACCTGCAGGTACCTCCTCCTGATGCATGATGTTATTTCTGTGCTTGCGCGACGCCAGATTGCGTGTGCATGTGTGAAATACTCCCGAGGCCTATGTGGGCTGCATATCTGTGTGTGTGAGAGAGAGAGGCTGCTATAAATAGTTTGTCTTAGCTTGTGGGGAATTCCGCAGTGCTGTGCTCCTCTGCTGCTCCATCGGTTCTCCAAAGACTAAACAAGTCCCCCCACCCACCCACCGTCTCCCATTAGCACCAGTAAACTTTCCCTGGACGCACAGAATAGCATGCGGCTACAACGCATGACCCACCGTCACATGTGTCATATTGAGAGGATTACACAATGTCAGCTGTGAGGAGGCTTCATTGTGAAGGCAGTAAATCCTCATTTGGAAACTCTGGATTATGTTTTTTTTTTTTTTCTGATGATTTATTTTAATCATCTGAGGTTGTTATTTTCTTTTTTTTTTACTCCGTTGTATTTCCACAGTAGTTTGAAACAGTTTCATAAAACAGTAGAAGAAAAAGTTGTCTGACATTGAATGATTCATGGCGATGAATTTTAATTCACTTGCAAAAATCATAAACATCAAGCAACAATGTAAAAAAAGAGTAATTTCCATTAATTAGAAACTATAGAAGTGTGTTGCATTTGCCTAAAACAAGGAAGAAATAAAAAAAATTGGTCTGTTTTTTTTTTTGTTTTTTTTTTTAATGAGATCATTTTTATGAAAATAAATAAAAACCTTATTTTTTAAAATTAATAACATGATTTAAAACAAATAAGTTTATAACAAATAACCATCAGTTTTCTTGAATTAATAATGATTCAAAATAAACGTTCTGTGCTCCTGAATTAACAAGATCATTTTCCCAAAAATAAATAAATAAAAATGCTCCGTTTTCCTGAATTAATGAGATTATTCTCACAAAATGATTAACAATGTTCTGTTTTTTTCTGAATTAAATAACAATTTCACACAAATTAATACGTATTTCTGAATGAATGAGATAATTTTTACAAAAATAAATAAAAAATGTTCTGTTTTTCTGAATTGATGAGGTAATGTCCTGTTTGTTAAGTTTAATTCATTTTTACTTTTTTTTGGGATGAACACACTGGAAAGGATTTTTGTCTCTTAGCTGTGTAGTTATGATCTCTACTAGTTTGTTGACTTCTGCATGCTGGGCACTACTCAGGGCACCCTTCCTCTTTTCTAAACAGTTTATCTTGTAAATTAAGAAAAAATAGACTTTTTTTATTCATTTCTGTAAAAGTAATTTAATGAATTTAAAAAAAACAGACCAATTTCTTTTCTTTTTTCAGGTGAATGCTATATGATTCTGTAAGAAACACAAGTACGACAACTAGTGAAATCAGCAGGATCTGAGGAGTTTTAGCTTGATCAGGCCTCACAGTTGACAGGATAATAGAAAATCAAAGATATGACTTTATTTCAAACAGTGAACCCACCATACATACACATTACCACATTGGATTGATATCAGCAAACATGTTTTAATGTATCTGTTTTATTGTCAGTAAGGTGTTTTAAATGGAAAATCACAGAAAAAACAAAAAAATCAAAAGGAATCAGTTTTCAAACAGGCATGTTAGCTGGAGCTATAGACTTGGGTGAGTTGTGGTCATTTTTCTCCCTTTTATTCTTCTCGCTCTTCCAGTTTTACTACTCTTGTTTTTTGGCCTGCAGAAAGGAGCTGCTTGAAACAAAAAGCCCATGTATCATAGCATTTATTTTCTTTTTTCCAGCTTTTAACCTCTTTATCTCGAGTAGCATGCAGCATTTGGGGAATCCTAAAGTTGGGTCTGCATTTTTCTAAGGCAGAAGAGGATAGTCTGCAATTTTTTTTTAAATTTTATTTATTCATTTATGTTAGATGTATTCTAGCTGCATAATCATCTCAAATGTGGGGGAATTCAGCCGTTTGGGGAAAACAAACAAACAAAAAAAAACCCTGCTGTCTACTTTGTTAAAAACATCCATTAAGGCCTCTTTGTGCTGTTAACTAAGTAACTATTAGGAGTCTAAATCACCATACAATGATGACATGATGTTTGCTTCTATCTCGATGCCTGTCTCACTTCAGGAGACTTTAATTTATATGATGTGATAGAGTCTGCTCATCTAATACGTTTATTTACATCAATATCACTTAACACCAAAAAAAGATGACAATGTACCTCCATGTATTCATGTTACGTAATAGATGTACCGAGGTTAACGTATCGTTATACCCCTGCTAACAATACTAATTACTAATCTAGATAGGAGACGGCTTTGTTTTTGTTTTGCTTTTCTGTCAGTGACTTATGACTGCTCACCCTGGGAAGATAGAAAATGAACATTTTGAATACTTTAAACTGTAGTTTTTAAAGTGGATGTGAATTTGTGGTTCTGTAGTCAGTAAACCCCTTTTAGTAAACGATCCAAAAAATGTACCCCTAAACTCTAGTATAAAGAAATTAACAGGTGATACACATGTTTACTTGCAAAGGGTTACGGATCCATTGTTAAAGCTTTGGGAGTCGGGTGGAGCACGGTGAGACTTAATACCAAAACAATGCAGCAAACCATTTAAATGCCTGATTTCTGAGCTTTGTTTTTGTGTTCTTCTGCCTCTCAGCTGGTCCATGAAAAACAGCTGTCTCTGTGTGCTGTGCATGAAAACTGTGAAAAACAGCTGTGATCTACAACAACTGTGTCTGACAGAGGGGTCCTGGAGGAGAGCGTTTGGAGTCGTTCGGGGTCTCCTATGCTGAAGCGCTGACTCAGCACGCTCCCCACCAGCAGCACCAAAATTTATTTCTCAGCTGTTGCTGTAGCAACCAGCCTCAAACTGTGCAGAAAGCTGGACTGGCTCTTATATGGCCACGCTATATACAGTTGTGTTCGAAATAATAGCAGTGCCTTTAGAAAAATGAGTAAATGTCAAAATTCTTCAAAGAAATT
>JAUZNJ010033534.1:0-13116 GCA_034780135.1 Jordanella pulchra | reverse complement strand
TGAGGGCTCCAGCCCAGGAGACTCGAGGCGCACTCTGCTGGAGGAAAGATGGAGCGACAGGCTCCGGATCCCAACACTGATCAGGTTGAGGTTGTTCCTGGAGCACTACCGTGTTAGATTATAGACCTTTTCTGATGTACTTCAGGAGGAAGCACTTCAAGATTTTGGGAATTCAGGGCAAAAGAACGCTAATTATTGAGCCAGGAATGGACAGCACTTATTTATCACAGTTTTTTAGCATGCAATACTAAAATTAAACTAGCATTCTATTAAATGTATTTTTTAATCGTCTCAGACAATGGACTTGCATCTGTACTCGTCCTATTAGATCTCAGTGTTGTATCTGATACAGTCGATCATAATATCCTTTTAGATAGACCAGAACATTTTGTTGGAATTCAGGGAACAGGGCATAAAGACTATTGTGACCAGATGCATGTCTGAAAAATAAATGGGAGAAAATCTGATTTCATACGCCTTCCAGAATGCAACAGTACTTCATATTCTCTGTGCAGCTGAGGGAACACGTTCCCAGACGTGTTTGCACGTGTCTGACTGTGTGTGCCTTTGTGCAAGTTTGGGACTTGGGGATTTCCGCTGCTGTTATTCTTTACTACACAACTGACAACTCTTTTCATCTGCACAACCTATCTGGGTCCAATAAAAAGAAAGGGGAGTGAGTACACTAAAAAACAAACCCTAATTTTAAGGTTGAAACTATGAATATAACTTATTCATAGATCACTAAATATAATTTCTATAAACTTTGGGTTTCAGCTATAACCCTTTTGTCAAAGATTAGACCAATGAAAGTTCAAAATGTCTTCATTGACCTCATAGCTCTTTTAATTCTGATATTTCTCTAATAAAATTCTCAAGATCTGTTTGAAAGCCAATAGAAGTAAATATGATGACAAACACTAAACCAAAATATTTGCTTATCTACCTTTGCACATAAATGACTTTGGGAGATATACCATTCTTGATCTATAAGTTTTGATATTATGTTAGCCCAACTCTTGAATCTATATCAGTTTAGTTAAGTTGATTGGAATTCATTTTAGTACACATTTGCATTTTTGTAGTTTGAGACTCTCATTGGACAAGAGGACATGGCTCATAATCATATGTTTAGTTAACCTTTAAGGTTTTCTATTGTGTGAGTACAGGATTCTGGGTCAGCAAATTGCTTTCCGTAACACAAAACTCGAGGTCCATCCTACTCCACACATTCCAATTCAAATGCAAATCACATTGTGTTTTTGGATCTGATGTATTTCAGGGTGTCAAGGAAGACCAAAGTGTGCAGATTTGGGATAGAAAGGGCAGATGGTTTGAAGAAAGTGTCTAAGGAGCCATCTTTGTGAAAAAAAGAAAGGCCTTCACTGAATACAGGGGGAGGACTGCGGTTTCAGCTTCCAAGTATGTCTGGTTTGATTCTCCACTACAACAACAGAACTTTTTTCAATGTAACTCTGATTAACTCCTCATATAAATGTTCAACATATTTAGACATTGTTGGTTTGGCAGATTCTCCACTCATTTTGCATTGCATCTCTGTAAATATCCTGCTGTAGAATTATAGTGTATATAGGTGTTTTTTATGCTGTCCAGCATGGTGGAGAAAAAAACAGACAGAGGTCACATCACTGCACGTCCTCTAAAATGATTTTAGAGTCGTAAATAGTTAACCACAGCCAGTTTTATTATTTAAAATAATTGAACTGTAAAAAAATCATTGTGTTAACAGCTGTTAGAGCAAGGCATTTTTTCTGTTGTTCAATACAGACAGTCAAACCAAAATCAAACAAAGTTTCATGTGATTATTTTTCTGGTTTAACTAAAGAAAACATTTACTCACAAATCTTGCTTTCAGATTCACACCTTGACAGTTTAATATTTCAGAATGCTTGTTACAGCAGTTTTTCTTTTGCTTTGGCTTCACTTTAAGTTCAGGTTTCTTACTCTTATTCTACAATATGTTTTAAACCTTATTTACTTTAGAGTAAATACTTTCATCAAGACCACAATTAATGTTTTTGGCATTATTCACAGCTTTTTTTGTCTCCTGATTCATTTACCCTGCAAGACTAGTCTCCCTTCACTAATCTTACTTTAGTTTCCCAAATTTGCTCCTTTAAACCTTCTATGTCTTTCAACGTAATGAAATAATGCTTTTCATTTTTTTATGCTACTACAGTTCATCCACTCCAAACCCCCCCAATACCATTCCTTTACCACTTTCCCATGACAGAATAAAGAGTGGGAATTAAATGACCAACTTCCTTTTGCTTCACTTGTTTCCAAATTTTGGTTATAAAACAAACCTTCATCCCCTACAGACAAATTTCTTGTGTTGTCGGTACAGAAAAGGACTATGTTACGCTACTCCTTTACGGCCCATCGGATAACCAGAATTAGATAAAGCCTAACGTTTCTCCTAATATTTTATTAAACAGAACGTACAATATCATAGCTGCAAGAAACCTCTAACATTGTCTGCAGATTGACCTGTATTGACCAATGTTTTAGCAAGACACCTTAATCTATCTTTTCCTGGTCCTACCTAAACTGTTCAACAACCATTATAAATGCCTATTAAGGTTGCAGTATTATGTAAGGCTGAACAAAAATGTGAAAAAGGCAAAGGCTGCTGAGCCCACGGCCAAACTGAAATACACATGCAGCGCAGGTGGAGGTAGCTGTGACTAAGGAGCCACATCGTTTTTGAAAGAACCCATGATCTTATCTTTAACTTATCATAAAAAACATGACAAGAGTATTACAAAGATAACTTGGGGTTTGTTGTGGTGTCTGCTGCTCATAGCATTTTCATTTGTTACCCTAATTGACTAAAATCAAACTTTGGTAGACAGGAACTATGTATTGCTTTATCCAATCAGCTCAGAAAGTTCTGCTGTATATCCCAGATAAAATTGGAGGAAGTCCAGCATGATAATGTATAGAACTTTACTGGGAGTGCTACACATTATCAGTCTGTAGCAGATTAAGAAACGTCATCACCCTTAATAAAAACAAAGTATCTATGCTCTGTATTTTTAGAAATCATTAAATCAAATTTATTTCATCTTATTTTGTATAGTATCAATTCACAACACATGCCATGCAATGCACTTCACAGAGAAATTTTAAGCAAAACATACAGAGAGATTAGTTAAAAGGAAAACAAGCCGATTGCATCGAGTAAATGACTGATGGGTTCCCTTCTCTGGAGGTACTGATGTATAAGTACTTTTTCCATGTTAGAAAGGGTAGCAAAAAAGCCACCCTTAGTTGTACTTTGAATTTAGTACTTGTTGTCCTTTTAACATGCTGCTTCACAAGCAATACCTTATCAGGGCTTTAAGTGTGGGCTACATGGTGGAGCATTGGGTAGCACTGTAACCTTACAGCAAGAAGGTTCTGGGTTCGGTCCCAGCCTGGGGTCTTTCTGCTTGGAGTTTGCATGTTCCGTGCATGTGTGGGTTCTCCTGGGTACTCCGGCTTCCTCCCACAGTCCAAAAAAATTATTGTTAGGTTAATTGGCATCTCCCAGTTGTCCTTCGGTGTGTGGGTGTGTGTGTGTATATATGTGTGTGTATATGTGTGTATATATGTATATGTATGTATATATGTATATGTATGTATATATGTATATGTATGGATGTATGTATGTATGTATATATATACATATATATATGCGCAAAATATGATTGACCCAATCCAATATTGTAGTCAGCCTTTTGCGCTCAAGGTTTTGCACCAGCATAAGAAGCTGTTGCCTTTACAGGGTAGAAAATATAGATACCAACCTGGAACATCAAAAATACTCACAGACTTCCTTATGGCCAGTCCCCTTCAGAGCTTGCACTCTTTGACTGCTGGTAGAAGCGTGCATCAGTGACAGAGTAAAAAGTGTATCAAGTATTAAATTTTATTTAGCAATTATCAAGGTTTGTGTTTTGTAAGCACGGTACTAGAGACAGAAATAAATTACAATATAATCTCCCTTTATCTAAAGACCCTGTTGAATAAAACTATATTAACTGTGAACATGTGTGGTCTCAATGGTGGGGCAGAGTCTGCCCTTGAAAAATGATAATGGTAGGGAAACACTGCCTTAGTAGTACCACTAAAACCTGAAGTAGATGAAATTACTATTTTTTTTGTGGTGGCAACTACTTCTAAAATGTTGCTATGTGTGAGAAATCCTTTGAAGCATAAACATACAAAGCAAGTGTGTGAACTATAATTAGTTTGGATGTAACATTTGATTTTTTTCATTTATTTCATTTTAACTTCAACAAAATCGTTTCAGTCCTGTTCAGCATTTTATTTTCTGGGATATGCTATGTAGTATGACATTAAAAACATTTCTTGGCATATAGCTTAGCATGCATTTAATCAAACGATGGAACCATTTAAAGTATTTGATGGTAATTTTTTTTATTCATGTAGCTTATTACAGCATCCTCTAATGAGTGTCAACATAGAAAATACCATGCTCCTGCAGCAGCTGTAAAAAGCAATGTAACTTCAACATTAAGGCAGTTGTGCTGCAGTCCTTATTATATGTCTGTCAATTGGAAACTTATATTTTCCCTTAAGATTATCCACTTGTTTGCTTTGACAGTTACCTGGGTGAATTGGTCTTGGTGAATTAAAAAATGCTTCTCGATATGCCCTGCATCTTTATAAAGCACAATATATTTTTGCTACTTTTAGTCGTTATATTCTGCACAGTGGCATTTCTCGTTGAATACTAGGAAGGCTAAACCTAAAATAATTGGTCAAAAATGCATTTTTAAACCCCATTTAAACATGTTTAAATGAAGTTAAATTTGCTCTAAAATAGGCTTGGTTTTATGATTATGTTGCACAATATTCATTTTTTTTAAAACACATAGTTTTTCAGTCCACTCTCGGACATCATTTCCCCTTTCCACTCTGGAGCAGCAGTAGACACATCTCAAGTTCTATGCGAAACCCTTATTGAGGCTCTGTGAGTAGGAATAATTGTCTTCTACTTTACTCAGATTTCTCCTCCCAATGAACACATTATTGTGAGCAATCCCTGGAGGCCCTGGTGGCAGAGATACCAGCCAATTAGCTACAACCTGTGCTCAAGATCTGGCACTGAGGCTAAACTGAGGGACATGATCACCAGATGCAACAATGTTGGGGTAAACTGCATTTTATTATGTCCCATGTGTATAATAATATGTCTGGTTGAAGGCCTTTCATTACCAACTACATTTGTGTAATAATATGGTTAAATACCGTTCAATTAAATAAAGTGAGCTTAGACTTTTTATGCAGACTTGTCAAACTTGTGTTAATACACAGGTCAACATTTATGTGGACGCTGTCATCAACCACATGTGTGGATCTGGTGGTGGAGAAGATACTCATTCCTCCTGTGGCAGCTGGTTCAGTGCCAGCAAAAAGGACTTCCCCACTGTCCCCTATTCCTCTTTGGACTTCAATGACAATTGAGTCCTTAAACTCTTTTAAGGACCCCAGAAATAGCACATGTATTTAGACACATGTTTGTGTGTCTGTGTGTGTGTGTCCACGCACACACACACACACCTATATATATATATAGGTGTGTGTGTGTATGTGTATGTTTATGTTTGGTCACGGTTATCATTAATGATCATTCATTCACCATGGTTATTGCTTTTTATTTGTTGCAACTGTTGTCTTACTTCCTGCAGGTGCGCGATTGTCGTCTGGTTGGTCTGCTAGATCTCGCTCTCTCGAAAGATTATGTTAGGGGCAAGGTGGCTGCGTACATGAACAAACTGATTGATATGGGTGTGGCTGGATTCAGAGTGGACGCTGTCAAGCACATGTGGCCTGGTGACCTAGATAATATCTTCGGTCGTCTTAAGAATCTTAACACCAAGTGGTTCCTCAGCGGTGCCAGACCCTTTATCTTCCAGGAGGTGAGCTTTAATAAAACTCCAAAAAGCTGAACCTTTGACATCACCTGGACAATCCCTACTATTAGCTTGCAAGCTTTATTACTGCTACTTTGGATTTATGAAATGATGTCATATCCTAGGTAATTGATTTGGGAGGAGAGGCCAGCCACACTTTTTTGTTTTAAGTACATTGATTGGTTTTTAGAACTTTCTGACTCTTCTGTTACTCTTTCTATCTGAGAAGAGAATACTAATTTTAAACTGCATTTAGACTGCAGCAGAGTGTGAGCGCTTCATGGATCCAATGGCTTCAGTGGCGTGGCGTATGTAGTTGAACTCTTGCTGTTAGTTATCTAGCATAATTTCACAATAATGCAGAAATTCACAATCAAACAAATTTATTTTCTAGTTTTGAAGGAATATATTCATCATCATAATATTTTAATAGTAATTTGTGTCTCCTTAATGTGAAGCTGATGAGGCGATGTTCCAATTAAGTAGCTTCTTCTTGCAACTTTTTCCTCACTTGTAAAAGCAAAATTATTAATTAAACAAAATATTATTTTTGTCCTCTTGGTAGCTTAATAAGTCAAGATTTGGATGAAGAAAAATACTCTTGTGAAAATTAATATTGGATGCTTAGAGTGTTATACAGTTTATCAAACAGTTGTGCCTTAAGAAGTTTCTTGGGTGTATGGTTTCCTGATATCCATACAATATTTTCAAATATTATTAAATACTTTATTAGCCTTTGTCTCCCTCTCATGGTTGAACTTATGAAATACATTTTGCTACACTTGGTTGGATTGCTTTGACATACCTTTGGTTAAGACTTGGAAAAAGCAAAGACCCTATTGTTACTGGAATAATTTCTGACCAGCTTTAGATTCCATGATGTTTTCTGACCAAAATCAGAATGTCCAACTTTTCAATTATGAACACATTTAATGGTTAAGAGCTGTTTCCTATGACTGGGCAGAGCTTTTGCTTGAGAACTGATCAAGTGTACTACCTCAGTTTCTTTCTGGGATTTGAGCTGTATCTGTCTAGATCAACAGTTTTTTTGTGGTGAGGCCCAACTGGCTGTTATCTCTGATTCGAGAAACACCAGCCTTTTAGCTGCAGCTAATGCTCCAGATCTGGGAGTGAGGGTGAACTCAGTTTTTTTTTTTTTTTTTTGATAAACTACATTTCCCAATATAGTTTTGCAGTTACCCAAGTCAAGACCAATATCCTGGCACATAAGTAACTGCCATGACTTTGAGGGAGTTGAGTTCAACCCCAAGACCACAACGATATGAGACTATTTTCTTGACCTTTGCTGTAATCATAATTATGTATTTAGTGCTGCCAATATTTAGAGTAAATTCAGATCCAGGAAGCTCATTAGCAAACTAACCATTAAATGGCTTTCAGACTAACTTACATTGATGCTCCAACTTTTTATATATGCAAAGTGAACAGAGGTAGAACAGGCTTGTCGGGTGATAAACAGGGACAGGGGCAGGTCTGAATAAACCTTAACATACTTGTGTAAACTAGCCAAAGATGTTAGAGTTAGCAGACTGAATTAAAAAGTAAGAATATTTTTTTGTCTCCAAGGAACATTTTCACTTTTGTAGCAGCATAGGTAAGGGATATGAATTAAGTATGTGATGTGGCAACAGCCCCTTCTCTGCTGTCTGCGCTCCTCCAGACAGCCTGATTGAACACACCTGCTCTCAATCACGTCCTCCTGTCTATTTAACCAGTCTGTTCCCTTCCTTCCATGCAGTGATGGTGAGATGAAGCCTCATGAGGCATTGAACCAATTGAGCCAACTGGTTTGAGAAAGGGTTCATTTCTTGAAGCTTCATGTGCACATGAAACAACCTACTGGCCAGGTGTACAGTCACAGTCAGCTGTATCTTAACACGTGTGATGCATAAAATTGTTGTCTATTATGGCTCTTGGGAATGACTTCACAAAAGGTGTAGGACAAAATCCTTTGTCTACATGAATTATCAATACATGTATGTGTATAATAAAATATTGTTTGAATGTATTCTCTATGTGAATCTTTCCCAAAATAGTAGTGTCATGTGATATGACATGTTGTGTAATGTTTTTCTGTGACTCCAGAAAAATGGCATGGGCTTAATCAGGCAGAGGACAGTGAAAGTGCCTGTGGAACTAGGGAGGGAGTAGTGAATAGGCTAATGCTTGTGTAACTTGGATGATTGCATGCATTTTTATTAAGAAACAACAATTTCTCCACAGTCTTTAACGATTTCTCTTGTCTGTCTGTCTGTCTGTCTGACTGACTGACTGACTGACTGACTGACTGACTGACTGACTGACTGACTGACAGTCAGTAACCAACCACTCTCCAAACTCTGCTATCCAAACTATCAAAACTGTGAAAAACCCCACGCCAAAATATGAGCCACTTCACGAAGCAGTCACGTGGTACAGCTGGGCAGCGAGGCATCGGACGTCATCATTTTCGGCTCCTCCCCTAAATGAAGCAAGCTTCAATACGTGCTTTACGGAAACTCTACACATTCCTCGAAGCCTCAGCACATCACGTAACATCGCTACTTCCATGCCAGTTCGTCTTTGTTTTTTTTCCAACAAGTGTACAAACCCTTGTTTCCCCCGACCTTTTCAGCCATCTAGTGATTTTTGGACTTTTTTGTGCTTAGTCTACCTCAGCCCAGTGTTTGTGATCACCTCTGCCCTTTGACTGATTCTCTGTACTGAGCTTTGGACTGTCATTAAACTACCAATAAGGTAACTATAGAACCTAAACAGAGTTTGGACTGTTTTGATCCAGTTGAAATTTCAGAGTTGGCAAAACTATTATTATCATCTAAGCCGCCAACTTCTATTTTGGATCCAGTTCCAACCAAGATATTTAAGGAAGTATTCCCTCTGATTTCCACCTCCAGTTTAGATATATTTAATTTATCCCTGCTATAGGAATATGTCTCTCAGGCTTTTAAGGTAGCTGTAATCAAACCTTTACTTAAACTATCTCTTGATCCAGATGATTTGGTCAATTATAGACCTTTTTCTAATCTTCCTTTCCTATCTAAAATTCTCGAGAAAATAGTTGCTAAACAGTAGTGATGGGCAAGGCCTCACGAAGCAATGAGGCTTCCCAACACTGCTTTGGAAAAAGGTTTATAACTCGCTGTGTCATTTATCACTCACTAGTTACATCTGCTGGTGAAACTATAACAGCCTTGTTACTCACTTGGATCATGCTTCCAAAAATTTATGAATGGAATATTGTAACAGAGTTTTCATCAACCTCATGTTTAGTAAGAGTAGAATCATATTTCTTTGTTTTTATTATTAAAAATGATTTGTAGCCAATCGAGTCCTTGAGCATCAGTGGTGGTGTTGGGTTTTCTTTAATGTCATGGACTTATTTGACTATGAGGATATGTTACTGAGAACTGGGTGATTGTTGCTGCAGACTCTGTATACTTTGAGCTTGAAACTTGCTTCCTGAAAAATAGAATTTGTTTAAAATCATCTCTTCCTGGGAGTTCTTGTTCTGGTTCTTAATATCAAATTACACATAGAGATTGTCTCTTCCAATGGCTTTTAGTCTGCTTTTGATGTGTGATTCTGATGCATCTCTTGATCAAACAAAAGAACATTTAAAAATTTCTAGATTTTAGGTTTAGTTGTTTTTATTTAGGAACAGGACTTCTTTCACTGTTACGCGCTACCAAACCACTTACTACAACCCACGAAGCAACAGGCTTCATCGTGCTGTTGTTATGAAATCCGACCTGCAAACTGAAGCAGTCACGTGACAGGTGTGTGACCACAACTTTTTGAAGAGTTTCAGTCAGGTTCTAGAGCTCATCATAGCACTGTAACAGCTCTGGTGAAAGTCACTAATGATATTTTCATGGCCCCAGTTAATCAACTTGTACCTGGCTGTTAGATTGTATCTGTCCTGTTAGATCTCAGTGCTGCATTTGATACAGTTGATCATAATACTCTTTTTGAAAGGCTTCAACGTTTTGTAGGAGTAATGGGAACAGCACTAGGCTGGTTTAAATCTTATTTATCTGACAGATATCAGTTTGTTCATGTCAATGATAAATCTTCCTCATGCTCCAGGGTTCCTTGTGGAGTACCACAGGGGTCAGTGCTAGGACCAATTCTCTTTACTATATATATGCTCTCAATTGGTAGAATTATCAGACAGCATCAAATTCATATCTTCTGTTATGCTGATTATACCCAGCTATATCTGTCTATAAATCATGGCAAAACTAACCCATTACATAGACAACAGGCATGTATGTCTCTAAGATGTTAAAACTTGGATGACTCTGAAAAATAAACTGATTACTTCACTTCATCTGGATGGTATTAAATTGACCTCAGATAATAAAGTACAAAATCTTGGTGTTGTTTTTGATCAGGACCTGACATTAAAAACACATTTCAAAGAGGTTTCTATAATATCCTTCTTTCACAAAAATTATCCTGTCCAGGGGAGATGCGGAGAAACTAGTCCATGCATTGGTTACTTCAAGGCTGGACTATTGTAATGCTTTACTATCAGGAAGTCCACAGACTGTAGTCAAAAGCCTTCAGCTGATCCAATATGCTGCAGCCAAAGTTGTGATGAAAATTAAGACAAGAGATCATCGTTCTCTTATCTTAGCTTCTCTTCTTTAGCTTCCTTTTAAATCTAGAATAGACTTTAAAATCCTCCTTTTCCCTCATAAAGCCTTAAATGGCCAAGCTCCATCTTATATCAGCGATCTGATTGTTCCTTATGTTCCTAACAGAGCACTTTGCTCTCAATCTAGAGGTTTACTAGTGGTTCTGACATTTTTATAAAGTACAATGGGTGGCAGATCTTTTACTTATCAGGCTCCTCTTCTGTGGAACCAACTATCAGTTTTAGTCCTTGAGGCCGTCTACTTGAAACTTTCCATTTTGATAAATTATAGTTAAAACAGAGTAATGTTTGCTTAGTTGCTGGGTGAGTAGAGAGTTAGGTGGAGGTAGAGCTCTAACAGCCCGATACGGTGGGGGAGATTTTCAGCTGACCTGATAAGTCTAAACAGTCTGTGACCAGAATATCTGGGGTTATGGACAAGTACATAGAAAAACCTCTCACACTTGACAGAACTAAAAATATTTTATGTGGAAAAACAGCTGTTGATTAATGTTTACCATTCCACACATATCTGCCATCACATGGTTAACAGGATGTGTCAATATTGATACATGCAAAACCTGCCTCTTCAAAGGTAAATCACCATTTTTCCTAAAAAAAAATACATGAAAGTGAAAATAACAATATATGTTTGTAGATTAAACACATATATATGTGTTTTTAAGCTGCTTTAAGAATTTTGTAGAATTAAACTTAAGTGTAGCAAAGACATTACTCAACTGTGGGAGAGAAGCATCTGTTTAACCACCACAGTGATTACACTTATCTCCATCCAGAAATGAGATAAACTCCTTCATATAAACAGGCAAGGAAAGGCAGAAATTGAGTGCAGTTTTCTCTCTGATTAGGGAAAACCATGAGGCTTCTTATTCTGGTGGCTCTGTTTGGCCTGAGCCTTGCTCAGCACAACCCCAATCTCAGAAGTGGAAGGACAGCCATCGTCCACCTCTTTGAATGGCGGTGGGCTGACATTGCTGCAGAGTGTGAGCGCTTCTTGGGTCCTAATGGCTTCGGTGGTGTTCAGGTGTGTATTGCTGAAGTTTTGTTGGTAAATTAACAGTGAGGACATATTGCAGAAATGGAAATGGTCATGCAAAAATAAATTCCACAACTATTTTTATATGAGCATTATGTACTGAAATTTATTGCAAGAGATATTAAGATCAACATTTTATTTTTCCCATTCCCTATTCCCTATTCATCTTCCATGTACTTTATTTCATGTGGTTGTATATCTCTTTCATGGTTTTAGTATACCTTTCTGCCTCTTTCTCCATCTTTTTATGTCTTTATCTCAGTCCCACACTTCACCGTTTTAGTCTTGCAGACCTTTTTTAAAAATCTGTTGTCAGGAGTTAACTTTAATTTTAGTTAATAAACTTTTTTGCTATGGTGGCAATTAATTCTATAATGCTGCTCTGTGTGAGAAATCTTTCAAAGCACAACCATGTGAAGCATGTGTTTCAACATTTGTTAATACGTTACGTTGGATTTAAGACTATCGAGCCCCCCCAGTTTCAAAGACCAGAGGCCACCCCTGGTTTTAGAAACTGTATTTTGTAATACATCCAATGATAAGACAAAACGGAAGTTGCTCAAGGGTACTCCCTTTAATGCTCCCCTCTTAGAAATGGGGTTCTTTTTTCTGAGAGACTGTTTCTTAATGTGAATAATAATAATTGTCTACTGCTCTGCTCAGATTTCTCCTCCCAATGAACACATTGTTCTGAACAATCCCTGGAGGCCCTGGTGGCAGAGATACCAGCCAATTAGCTACAACCTGTGCTCAAGATCTGGCAGCGAGGCTCAACTGAGGGACATGATCACCAGATGCAACAATGTTGGGGTAAACTGCATTTTATTACGTCCCATGTGTATAATAATATATCTGGTTGAAGGCCTTTCATTAAAGAAAAGGGAGCTAAGGATTTTGTGCAGACTTATCAAACTTGTGTTAATACACAGGTCAACATTTATGTGGACGCTGTCATCAATCACATGTGTGGATCTGGTGGTGGTGAAGGTACTCATTCCTCCTGTGGCAGCTGGTTCAGTGCCAGCAAAAAGGACTTCCCCAGTGTCCCCTATTCCTCTTGGGACTTTAATGACAACAAATGCAAGACTGGTAGTGGGGAAATTGAGAACTATGGTGATCCATATCAGGTACATGAAATACAAAGGAACCTAAAAATAGTAAATATCTCCATTCATCATGGTTATTGCTTTTTATTTGTTGCAATCAACGTGTTACTTCTTGTAGGTGCGCGATTGTCGTCTGGTTGGTCTGCTAGATCTCGCTCTTGAGAAAGATTATGTTAGGGGTAAGGTGGCTGAGTACATGAACAAACTGATTGATATGGGTGTGGCTGGATTCAGAGTGGACGCTGTCAAGCACATGTGGCCTGGTGACCTGGATAATATTTTCCGCCGTCTTAAGAACCTTAACACCAAGTGGTTCTCCAGTGGTGCCAGACCCTTTATCTTCCAGGA
>JAUZNJ010033533.1:0-13116 GCA_034780135.1 Jordanella pulchra | reverse complement strand
AATAAACTGTTGAACTTTTTCCCAGTATCCGTGTGGTGTTCTGCATGTGGGTTAGAGCACTTAAACCCACCATGACAATGTGCTTGTTTATTTTGATGTTCTTAAAGTGTAGACTGAGCTGGAACTGGTTCAGATGCCTATGTGTTCTCAGTCACCCCTCAGTGAACATTGGGCCCTGCTTGGCCACCACTGCATTATGCTTTAGTTAAAAGACATGGCTGATGTTTTTAGGTAAAGAACAAGTTAAAAAACACTACAGGTGAAGTGTAAAACAAAAACACTTCTTGAGCATAAAGAAGTGTTTTACAGTCTAGGAGCAAAATAATTCATGTTTACATAGAAGCAAATCTGTTAGAAAGTTATCTTATCTAAAGTAAGAAGGTTTTGAATTGTTTTAATGACCAAGAGAATTTTCTTAATTTTCTAATTTCAATCAATTTATTTTTCTTCTGGTAAGATGTTGTCTGTATATCACTAGCACAATCTCGGTAAGGATCTTAAGACAGCCATCAGGGTTGTTTGTATTTTTAAAAAGTACTGATTTCAACACTGACCACAGGAAGTTTTTCATCGATGCCTTATCAAAGCAGTTCTTACCAGCTTGAAGTAAGAGAATTCCAATAAAAATTGTATATTTTATTTTTTCTTTTCTTGTCCAGAATATGTTTGGGGATCCACCTGCTCTACCAGAGTATAAAGTTGCAGATGCCAAGAAGTCCAAATTCATACTGCTTCACTACAGCACATTTAAAGCAGGCTGGGACTGGCTGATCCTGCTCGCCACCTTCTACGTTGCTGTGACGGTACCATACAATGTGTGCTTCATCGGTGACGACGATGATCTGACCCGCAGCACCACTGTCAGTGATATTGGTGTGGAGATCCTCTTCATCATTGGTTGGTTGCGGAATAATTAGTTATTAATTGTGTACACTGATCATTTTGCTTGCAGCTACTTGAAGAATCAAACTCTTACTTTTCTGTTTCAACGCCAGATATTATTTTCAATTTTCGCACCACTTTCGTCAGCAAGTCAGGTCAGGTCATTTTTGACGCTCGGCAGATATGCATCCATTACCTGACGACGTGGTTCATCATTGACCTGGTGGCTGCACTGCCTTTTGACCTGCTCTATGCTGTTAAAGTCAGCGTGGTAAGTAGCCAAATGGGTACAGTTTGACCCCTTCATAGCCTGTTCAGTCTCAGTTACAAAAAGCTAATTGACTTTGCCCAGTAACAGCCATACGGTCCCTATAAGAACAGAAACACAGTTAAAAAAAAAGCAAGCTGTGCTGTTCACAGATCTGCCCCAAAGTCATTTTGATTTGGCTTGTTGATTTCACATTCTGCTCGATCTCAAGCACAGACCGATCAGCTCCGCATCGTTAAAACTTTTTTTCTGTCCTGCCACAGTCAAATACATAACTCCCCTACGAGAAGCTGAGGGCAGGATGAAACACAGGTCTTGAGCAATTAGGAGGAGCGTTGTGTCTTACCCCGTGTTGACGGATATTAGCCAATTGAAACATGGTACTACAGGGAGCTTTTGATTCGCGGCTTTTTGAAGTTTCTGCTCTCTGGCCCCTAATTTAGCTGTGTGCTGCTTTTTATTTACTGTAGAGAAAATCAAAAGTCAAATAGACAACAAAAGGCAGCACTGGGAGGGATCCAGTTCCTTACAAATAACTGGATTATAATTATTATAATCAGAAGGATTATTTCAATTTATGTTGCTGATTCTATGTATATGATAAGTTCTGGATCATGATTCTGTCAGAACACCTAATTGTGTCATGTCATGTCATCCATCTGTCTCAAACTGCAACCTTCAGAGGAAAGGAAATTGGTTATAATTGAAACTGAAACAATCCAGAAACCCCCTGGCCTCAAGCAACAACTCTATAAAGCAGGGAGATGAATGTCAGCGTCCTAGCAAGCAAAGTCCAATAACATGGACTGAGAAAGGGCTGATAAAGAAAGACGCCTGAACTCCAAACAAATACCTCTAGGCGCCATAAAGATTCACTGCTGCACTCATGGGCAAACCAAATAACTTTTGGAGGAAGGTTTTGTTATAAGATCAGAGCAAGATTGAGCTCTTTAGAACTGTGTTCTAAAGCATCAAAGCAAGGCTTTCAAACTGTACCAAGTCCTAAGCAGCAGCAGTGATCAGTGATATTGTGGGAGGGAAAAGAAAAAGATTAAGACCTACAAAATGTTTAGGTTCATTTTAGTTGTCTAGACATTGTAAACATGAAAATTGTTTTGGATTGGATTGTTACTATTAATTGACCCTTACAATGACTGAACATTTTTTTACACTTAAAAGCCAGGGTCCACAAAATGGCAGAAAAAGATCTTGATGTTTTCCCTTTATAAATTACATCTTATTTAGAAAAGTATCTTAGGTCTTTTAATGGGTTATCTATGTTAAAAATAGACCTTGAAGATTTAAAAAAAGCAAAAAGAGAGGACATTTCGACTCTTCGTGCACTCCACAGACCTAAAAGGCTGTATGAATGTGTAGCTGGCTTATTTATTTTAAAGAAAACGACTCTTATACCATAATTTTAAAGAGATGTACGTTTTTACTGAAAAAGATCTTTAAAATAGCCTTTTTATTTAACCCTTTAAGACTTTAACATCATTGATTAGCAGAATGACACCTCAATGGTTCAGCACCGATGCATCTGTAAGCCTGAGGCCTATTTTCCTGAATCTACTTTGGGTCATAAGTTCTCGCACTGTTTGTCTGACATGATGTCCAGTGCATTCATGTTAAATGGGTCCAACGTGGTAAACAATCAATGTGTTATATTCAAGATATACTTTGTGGAATCTCAGAAGCGACTGGCATCCAGCTCAACTCAGACACCTATGGAAACTCCATGTAACTCCACAAACTACGAGAAAGAGCAGATGAGTTCTGCAGTTCCGTGTTTTGGCTACAGGCGGCGATATCATTAGAAAACTCCGTATTGCCTCTTTAAGTACAAATCTTAAATGCTTTAATGTAGAAAAAAAATCAGAAATATTGCAGCCTTATCTGAGATGAACGAAATCTTAAACTTTTGAGCTTCAGCCCGCTGAGTTTAAATCCAACATCTGTAGTCATAAGGGAGTATTTTTGACAGATTGCACATGCAACTGTGTAGGCAGGTTGCCCATTTAAGGTTTCTAATTAAAGGATCTATGAGTACACTTTAGAAAAGAGGCAGACAGATTTAGAACAAATTAGTTATCCAAACAAAGAGGATGAAGAGCAGGAAACCTATAGCACTTCTTACAGAAATATCAATCGAATTTGAATGTCATCAAAGGGGTTTTGCAATTTGAAATTTCACATGAAATGCAGAGCAGCACATATCAGGATTTTACACTATAATTCCAAGAGAATTTGCTCATCTATTTGCAAACACATGTGAACCGGGGTTGCATCCTACTCTTAATCCACAGGTTTTTATTTGATGTAGTCCTATTCTTTGTAGCTTTTCCTCTTTTTACTATTCTGGGAATTCTTCTGAGAAGATTTAGGAATTCCATAAGTGCATTTGTGCGGTCAAACACTAATGTGTGACAAGAAGGTCTGGCTCAGAGCTGCCACTCTACTTCATCCCAAAGTTTATCTGGCTGAGGTCGGGACTTAATGCAGACCAGTCATGCTCTTCCTCAACAAACTTCCTCATCCATGCCTGTTTGCACCTTAACACTCTGACAAGTGCACAGATTAGTTTGAGTAACAGTTCATCCTTAAGCCTTTCCTGCAGAATAAAGAACATTAAACTGTATGAAATGTTTTGGAATGCTGAAGCATTTAGAGTTCATTTCCAAATCAAGCTTTATGCATGACACAATACAGTGAGATAAACAGTGGTAGCCAGGCAAACCGAGTCTCTTCCATTGGATCAGGTGTGCGATCCATCATTCATACCATTTATACTCATGCTAAACTGAAAGCCATATCAAGTTTGGAGGTCTGTAGCACAATAAGTGCTTCAGTCTCCATTGTTTTCAACCATAACCAATTCGTTTCAATAACACTTAGACTTGACGGTGAAATGTAGAGAAACAAGAACATTCCTGTTATTTAGATGCACATTGTTTTTGTTGAAAAGTAAAACTGTTTATGTACCGTTTGGAATCAAAGTGTTGTTTGACGGTTTGAAACTGACTCCACTCTGTTCACATTTCTTTCTGAACAACCAGGGGAAACCTTTCAGTTGTTTACTGCTGTCAAAATTTGACATGCAAGAAGGATTTAAAAGCTTTTCAATTTATTATGATTATAAGGATAATTTAGATTGCAATTGTCAAAAAACTTTCAAGTTTGATTTAAATGACTTGCTCAAAAAACTGAAAAAGTGGATGTAAACAAGAAAAACATGTTTCTTTTGCTATTAAAAGAAGGGCAGCAGAGAGTGGCTGCTCCAGGCAAAGGTACCAGTTTAGATCCAGAATCTCATAAAGGAAATACCACACACTCCCAGTGGAGCAGATTTCTGGTGTAGGGCTACCGGGCTGTAGGAAGCTTTTCTGTCGCTGGGGAGAGCTTTGGTGTTGGGAATTATTCCTGAAGGTTCTGGCTGATGTTCCTTCACAGGATGTAGCATTCAGAAAGCCCCCTTTACAACCTGAAGCCATCTTTCAAACACAATGAGCCGATTTCAATCCCTCTATAATCTCATAATTTTGTCTCATTTGGGCTTCTTGGTAATTTTACAATTTGTTAAAAAGTTGTTTCCCCGTATTTTTGTAACAGAAAGCGAATCTTATATGTTCTATATTTTTTATTTGATGGTCAAGGTTAGCTGTTGTAGATTTAGAACTAGATCGAAAATAAAGTAATATTGAATTTTGTTGGCAGATCTTAAACTTTAAAATACGAAAAAAGGAAAAACATTCTTAAGAGGGCAAATATTTTTTCACACCTTTTTATACATACAGTAAATATCCAATAGCAAGAGGCCTCCATGTGGTTTTTTGGAGTTAGTTCATTATTACGAAACCATTAAAAAGTTCTGTCAACTTCATTTTTGACAGCTCTTCTTGGCAAGGGGTTTGTTTTTAATACAAAAACTGCTGAGCTAAATAAATCAATTGTTTTTATGTGTTTATACATAAACTGTTGCATGCTCTCTCCTTGCATGTGTGAGTTCTCTCCATGTACTCCCACTTCCTCCCACCTCTCAAAAACATGAATGTCGGTGACTTTAAATTACCTTATGGTATGTCTTTGTGTTGCACTGCGGAGGGCAGTGGACCTGTCGAGGTTTCAAGCCCACCTTTCACCTCTTGATTGCAGAAAACAGGGACCAACCCTCCATAACCCTGTCGGATTTTACCAAAGATAGACTTTAATACATACATCACATATTTCATTTGTGCAGATTGGCTGTGATGTGGGTTTTTTATTGTTGTTTGTAGGAAACTTAATTGTGTTAATGCTTCAACTTTAAATATTGAGTCTGGAATCTGGATCCATTTTGTAAAAAGCACCATCACATTACGCTTAAAAATGGGTACAGTATTATTAGGTTTTAAACACTTTTACTCTTTTGTATATTATTATTGTCACTGTAGCCAGATGCTTCGTTCTTTGTCTCATCTGATCATAAAACCTTTCTCTAAAGATGGATATCTTGATTCATGGGGGTTGCAGGAAGTTGTAGTTATTCTTAAAGTTCTTGGCTTGTTATATTTTTGTTGACACCCTCTCAGTCGATGGTGATGTTCCTCCACATTTTATCTTCAAATGTGTGGCAGACTAGAGTTTATCAGTTTCCTTGACTTTTTCTGATCATCTTGATGAATGTTTAGCATGAATGTTCTCATTAAGCTGGCACCTCTGTCCTACTAAAGAAAATGTGGGGAATGACTATATTAGATATTCAAGTTGTACCATATTTAAACCAGCTCATTTAAGTTTGGATGAACCTATTTTACAAACACTCAGGTTTATAATTCAGTTAAATCCTCTCAGATTCAAAAAATAAGTAATTTTGCTAAATAACTGTTAATAATAAAAAAAAATCTTTAAAAAAACAATTAAGTCAGATGATTTGATTAAATATTTAGTTTGATTAAAACATTTGTATTCTTGTCTTTTTTGTAAACTGTAGGTTTTAAATATTCTATGAATAATGAGGTAATATGGAGGAATTGCTCTTTCTCACTTCTTGAATGGTTTAAGACATAATAGTAATTTCACGTCTTGCTTATGCCAAGAAATGTAAATATAAAATCAGCATTTAGCTCCAGGTTGTGACTTACACACATACTCTAATGCTTTCATGACTGCTGTTTTATGGAGGAGTAGTGAACGGTAAGTCCTACAGTAAGAATGCCTGTTGTTATGCTCCCTAGGTCCTGAGAAAAGTGTTGGCCATTTCAAGATTATTGGCCCAATACAGCAGCAATTATTCAATAAACATAAACAAAGCTGACCCACAGTGCTGTCGTGGTACACCTGTATGGCTAAAGGCATGGCTGCAGGGGGAGAAATAATGAGAGTTTCTTTACTGTTAGAATCTCAAAAATGCAGATGCAGACTTAAAAGCGCAGAAGAAGAAAAGGATCAGGAAGCTTAAAGTAAAGTTGACACTGATGAGCAGAAAATAATGAAGGTGTAAGGAGGGGTTCTGACAGAGGGCAAAGGTTGAAGGAGACAAGGTTTGCATGTTTAAAATGCCATAAGAGGAAAGAGGCACAGCCTGCTAACTCAGGGATTCAGAGTGATGATAGATAGTGCAGGAGAGATGAAGCGTTTCCCTGGGGCTCAGTAGGGGGCTTCACTCTCACTTCTGCTGCACTCTTTCTTTATGCCTCCCACAAAAATGGTGCAAAAAACAAGGCATGCTAGAGATATGTGAACAAGTAGCTCTTATAAAACTCTTATCTTTGCTCTACTGTCAGCAGGTTAATGTTTATGTCAAAAACAGTCTAAATTTTTTTTTTCTTGTTTTTCTCAGTTTATGGTACTTTTTTTGTCTGTTATATAACTAAAAGACATTACCCCCACTGCATGATGATGCTTCACTGTTGGGAGTGACATGTCATATTAGTTTTCATATGGGTAAAATAAAAGGAGATTTTGCCATATGAGACAAAATTAAGCTCTTTTTCATGTTTAGGGGACTTATAGATAGTTTCTGGTAAACTGAATAAAGGACAGGAACAGCTTTCTTCTTCTCTGTTTTTCCATACATGACAGCAGTTTCCTTCCCACATATTCTACTGCAGCTCCTCCACTGTCACTGTGGGAACATTGGATGTTTCTCTAAGATATCCTGTCCTGCACAAACAGCTCAATGAGACATTTAAACTTTAGATTTAACCTGTAATCTAACCCTCCTTTAAACCTTTACAGATTTGACTTGTCTGATTAGTTTTTATGGTCTTCATGAAGCTCTATGTTCACTAATATTTTCCAACAAAACTCTGAGGCTCTCACAGTTTAGCTTGACTTTATTTGCCAGTTATCTTCTGAAGGAAGTTGTTTGTAGTGTATTTTTTGTTTGTTTGTTTGTTTTTTTTGTAGTGGGTTCAGAGTAAATAGGGCTAAATGCAAATATGCAAGTATTTTGTTCCACTTCACAAGCATGCACTATATCTAATATCTAATAAAATAAATGGAGGTTTGTGGTTGTAATGTGACAAAACAGGTTGCTTACCGACACAGAGGCTGCATTACTTAGAGAAAAGGTTAAAGGGAGCCTAATGTTGCCTGTCTAAATCATATGAAAGCATCAGAGGACCTCTGCCAAAGTAGCTTGATTGAATAATTCAGATTGGTAAGGATAAAGCAACAAAACAAACACTCCTATAAGCAAGTGCCTGATTGCTCTAATTAGTAATTTTATAAGGGTCCTCCATCAGAATAAGTCTCCTGATACATCATGCTGTGGGAATGTACAAGCATTCGTCAGGATCTCATTAAAGATCCAGGGAGCAGTTCTCTTTGAGCGACTGTTGGTTTTTAGCTTATTTAAAAAGTTGGTGTTGTGCATTATTTTTAATTTTTTAACAGGAAATGGCTCCACCTCTCCTCTCTGTTTTCTGTTGAATAACTTAGATAGAACAACAGAGAATCTTTACTCCTTTTAAACTGAGTCTGACAAGGGGAATGGGCATTTTGCTTTCAATGGCCACCTTATTCTATAAAAGCTTTGTCTAAAAAAAAAACTGAAATTACATCTTCACATGCAAAATATGCTGTCTAGTGTTGTACATTCCCTTTAAACTAGGTGTCAAAGTCACTGTGACAAGTTGAACAGAGGAAGTAAATGAATTATTTTGTGGATTTGACAATTGTTTACATTTCTATTGCAAACTTAAAAAATGTTTGAACAGTCTCTTAAATAAAAAGCCATGACATTGTCATTTATGGGATGCAAGGTAATTTAAGAATGCTATTAGTTGAAGTTGTAGCTGTGCAAAGCAAAGTCAAATCCTGGCCCGTGTGTTGGAAAAGGAACACCATGAAGTCTTGCAGACAGCTTCTTGGTTTTATGGGTGACATTTTTTTAGAGCCTAGCAGATGGGCTGTAGTGAAGTATGGCTGAGAAAAATTCAGTTAGACCAGAATGGCAATAGAAGCAGCAGCCAGCAACACAGCAGCTGTAGCCCATAAAGACCAAACAGAGTGAGCAGAAATCCAAACAGCTCCAGCGACTGCAGTAGAGATCAGAGCCATGTTTACTGCAGAGGCTGTAGAGGCAAAGCAGCCGTCCTGGAACATAACCCATGTTTCACTCTAAATCAAATCTAATCTTTGACTTGCCTGGGTATTTTTTAAAACCTCTTTTCTTTTTTGCTTAAGTGATTTTTTTTATGTTTAACTGGTTTCGACTTCAGGTGGTCGGATGATCTTGGCTTTGAAAAAAAGTAATTCAGATTTATTTTCCTTATATATTTCTTGTATTGACTCCAGTCCAGCATAAATTGGCATAAGGAGATTTTTTAATGCAATAGAATTATGTTTTTTTTTTATTTCATTTGGTGATTTTTTTTCTCAATCTTCGGATTAAAAATTTACAATTTTACTTGTTTCATTCATTTATTGGGAATGGACCTCCTGCTAGTTCTGTAACAACAGATAAAAAGAGATCTGCTCCTTAAATACAGTATCATAACAGAGCAATAAAATCAATATTTAAATAAGGCATTAGTCATGCATTTGTAGCAAAACACCTTTATTCATGTATGTTGATGTAAATTACACCCATAGCAAAAACATACGTTCTTAAAGAGGGACTCTAAAGCCTGATGCATTAAAGTGATACTCTATCGCAATAGAAGTCAGAGGACTTTCATTCCGTGAAATTTTCAGGACAATCAGTACAGGATACTTATCGTAAATTTAGGCTGGAAGTTTATCATAACTTTACAATTTGATCTTTTTATATTATTTTTGTTATCATAGAATGGATTAATTAAAGGGATATTTTTAATATTTTATTCCATCTGTGTCATCCCTCATTGACCTTGAAACACTGCATAAAGTATGTAATCTCTATTAATTAAATCTAAATTAAAGTAAAAACATTTATCTTTGTCTTTTTAATCACTTTGCTGTATCCGTTGAAGCTGAAAACCTGCAAAGCTCTTGAATTTTATTCACGCTTTTTCCATCTTTCTTGCATCTTATTTGTAAGACAATCAATTTATGACTGTCTGGTATAATATTTAGGTTACCATAAACAGGATAAAAGCCTGAAAAGATGGACTTGTGTCAGTTTTTCATGTGTTTTTTGGAAAGATTTTAGCTAACATGCATTCACTGTAAAAAAAAACTCTAATTAACTTGCCTCTATGATAAGGTTTATTGTATTCCATTTGTACTTTTCTCTATAGGTGTCTGTGGTACACCTGTTAAAAACCGTGCGTCTACTTCGCTTGCTGAGGCTCCTGCAGAAGATGGATCGCTATTCACAGCACAGCACAGTGGTCCTCACCCTGCTCATGTCTATGTTCGCCCTTCTGGCCCACTGGATGGCCTGCATCTGGTACATCATCGGCAAGATGGAGATGGAGGCTAATGCCTACAACTGGGATATCGGTAAACACTGTGAAAAGCAAAGATTAAATGAAGCTTACCAAGATGTTAAAACAGAAAAAAAAACTCCTTTTTTAAAAAAGGCTTGAGGATGGTGTTAGGAATTGAACTATTACCAGGAGATTATTCCTTTTTTACTACAATGACCCTGACATTCCCTAAAACTATAGTTTCTGTTTATTTTCAGACTTAGAATCTAAATTTTCACTGCAAAATATGAAAAGTTATGACATTTGGAAAAGATGGGAAACAATTTTTTTTTTTATTAGTGACTCTTAACTGACAAATTGCATATTAATAGTTGTTGTAAAAGTTGTGATGTTGTGAACAAAACATCCAAAGGAATACAATGTGCAGTACCTTTGACTTTTTTTCACATTTTGTCACAAAACTACAAACTTGAGGATTTTCTGTTAGGATTGTATACGGTAGACTATCATACAATAGTGCCAAACTGGAAGGTGGAAACAAGCTGATATGGATAATGGAAACGTTATTACCAAACCATCTGAAATGTATAATGTGTGCATTTTTATTAATCCCTATTTACTCTGGTGGCTGTAATAAAATGCAGCTCATTTAAATGGCTTTATAAAAGAATAGTTTCCAATACATAACGTTGAACTGATGTGTTTTATCAGAGTTACAGCTATTTATACAGCTTAAAAAGAGCAAAGTATGAATGGATGGATGGATTCCTATAATAGCAATGATAAGCCATTACCTCCCAATTTAGCTAAATCTCTGTATTTATTAGATAAAAAGGTGTTAGGGTGTGAAACATTAGAATAGCAACTCTTTTAAGTGTGGTTTTCTTGACTATTCATAATTAATGACAGACCCTCGTGGCTTAGCCCTCAGCCTCTAGGTCAGTGATGTAATGAGCCCCACTGAGCTGATCCCTGGTCAGTATTGATGCGCTGCAATGCCTGTAATTATCTCATTCTGGCTAAGCAGCTTTGGAGATTTCTCTATACCAATTACTGCCTCTCAGTGTCATAAAGTAACGGGCCCATGCATGAGGCAGGATTACTGCTTTCTGTCCTAATTATTTACTTCTGACGCTGAAGTTAGTGTTGAAGTGAAGCAGGGATAAGGTATTTCCTTCCAATTACCATTCATCAGTGTCAGCAAGAGAGTCTCGTGGGATCAGCTGCATGGATCCACACTGTACTGACTTAGAAGAGTTTCTGGTTTCCAAACATCTGCTTTGTTTTTGGAACTTATTTGTGTTGTTCAAAAAAGAGATCTTAACATAGATGAAAAACTTCAGAAGATGGTTTTTAAATTTAGCTCTGCTGCATAAAACCTCTTGAGAATTTAAGGAATTTGGAACCTGAGTTATTAAACATGCTTTTACAATATATTCTTTGTATCCATTGAAGTTAGTTCTCATCCTCCTTACAACAGGGTGGCTCCATGAGCTCGGGAAGCGCCTGGAGTCTCCATACGGTGGCGTGGTAGAAGTTAACACTACTGGCAGTGGTCCCTCTATCCGTAGTGTTTACATCGCCTCGCTCTACTTTACCCTCAGCAGCCTGACCAGTGTGGGCTTTGGCAACGTGTCCGCCAACACGGACGCTGAGAAGATCTTTTCTGTTTGCATCATGCTCATTGGAGGTATTCCTTTAAAACACAGCCTTTACAACACCTCTCAGTGTGTGCCCTGACTTCTGTAAGGATATGTGCTTCTAAAGTTCACAGTATAACAATAAAACCTGAAAATATTTTGGAGAAATTTTATGAGAGAAAAAAAATAAAACAGGATAGATGTTTATTGTAAAGATGAAATATTTTCTGTCCTTTAAAATATTTAACTTAAATACAAATCTTACAAGTATGGCATTAATGTGTTAAGTCCCTTTTTTCTTTTATTTCTAAATAAATTACTGTTCAACCAACTATTTATTAACTACCGTTATCAATTAATACATCTAGTCAATCTGATTATGATATCATGTTTAAAGGTTTCAGATTGGTTAGAGAACATTACAAAAAACAGTAATGTGAAGACCAAAAAAACAAAAATGCTGACCGGGATAATGTTGTGGAGAAGGTTAAAATAGCTGTGGATTTTAAAACAATACATCTAATTTATTGATGTTTATAAACAAATAGCATTTTCTAAGAACAGTTCTCAGAGTTATGCCTGCTTGTCTGGAATTACACAGAGAAGCAGGGAATAAGTCTACAGGAACTACAACGAATGGCTGAGGTGTAAGAATCTGTCGATAGGACAGCCATTATCAATGGACTTTGAAACTCTGGCCTTCATGAAATATTGCCAAGACAGATAAAAGAAAGTCACACAACTCCCCTCAAAAAATCCTAAACCATTTAGAAATCCAACAAACTTGTGGAAGACACTACTCTTGTGAAGGAGAATGAAACTATATTAAATTCACGGCTGATGGTGTCAGCATCATGATATGAGAAAGATTTTCTTCTGCCAGTAAAAGGAAAAAGGACAGATGTAAATAGAGAGCAATACTGGAAAGAATTAGCTAAAGATTGGGGAGGGGGGTTGTAAATATTACAGGCATAGCCCAAAAGCAACTGTTGCAACAAAAGGTGCTTCTTCCAAGTATTATGGTGCTGCGGACAATAACCCCTGGATTATACTGTTGTGCTTCTTTGTGCTTTTGTTTTTCACTCTTTTTTTCATGTAACTTGCACCAGAGAAGAGCTCCTAAACATTGGACTTTCATATAATCACAATATTTCAATGATCCTATGGAATGTATGAGAGTTTCCCCGACGCCATAGAAGTGTTTCCACCTCGCACTCCCTTCTATTGACTTTGTGGCTTTTCTCTCTAGCCAACAAAATCGATAAACGGCTTCTCCTCAATAGATCTAACAGATTTGCCGTCCTCTGTTTTATCAAGTCCAGTTAAACTCCTGCAGTTAACTGACGACACAACGGTGATCAGCCTCCTCTAGAAAGCCCGTGAGTCGACCAACAGATGGGAGGTTGATTAGCTGGTTGTCTGGTGCTGCCAGAACAACCTGATGCCATCACTCTGGCCTTTATCTGCTGTACGTGGTGATATTCAGGCTTAT
>JAUZNJ010033532.1:0-13118 GCA_034780135.1 Jordanella pulchra | reverse complement strand
TAATAAAAATATCTAACACTGTGGCTATACAAGATAAAAATATGAAAGTAATAAAAGATAAAATATGAAAGAACAGAGTGGGCATAGTGATGTAGTGCAAAATGCAAAATGACATAGTGCAAATGACATAGTACTGCTGTAAGATGTGAAACATTTAAGCCTGTAAATTGACTATGTAACTTTTATCCAAAGAAGCCAGGAATTTGGTTGAAGTTGTTCACATGTAAGCTAGAAAATCACAAAAGTAAGCAGAATAAAGCACAAGCCTCGGAACTAGAAATGTAAGTTTATCTTGCGCTCCTTTTGAAATGTAGAGTCAACAAAAATGAATAATAATAATAAAAATAATCTGTTTACAGAACAGAAAGCAATGATGAGATCACTGCTAAAACTTATTTTGTCAAATTTTAATCTTGCATTGCCTCCGGCCATTACTGGCAATGGCACATTATAGCAGCACATGGTGCACGTTGCCTCTTCCTAAAGACAATAATAATAATAATCTGGACAGAGCACATAAAATATGTTTGACGATCTGCAAAACAGAGAAGAGGCTACACAGACTCAAACAATATTACTTTGTAAACTTGATCCCTAACAGGTAATTGCAAGATGCAGGAGCAAAGGAAGGTAAAGCTCAAGAAATTTCCATTTCTCATAGACCCCCCCAAAGCTCTGCGCCAACCAAATCTCCTGTGACGCTAATTGATTGAAAATGAGCCAACACCGACGACTCCTGAACAGATTGTGAATTAGACTCTCTGCAGAGTCAAAACAAAGACAAAAAAATTATTTGAATGTCTGTAGCCAAAGACAGTGTGAAAGTGATTAAACATTGATTTCTACCTCTTTTTCGCATAACAGAGAAGCCGAAGCTGAGTGGCAGCAGAAGATATCAAGTAAAATGCTGTTTGCTGGAGGAGTTTGTTTATTTGTAATAAAGAGTGGCCCCGGGGCGGTCTGTCATCTGCCAACCAGTTTTGTCTGGATTTTTTTAGCAGGCCATAGGAAGATTGGCTCTGCCTTACAAAACACTAATCCTTGTTAACCCTGTTTTGATGTTTTAAGTATGTTTGTAAACTGCTAAAACACTTAATATGTATATTGCAGAAACAACTACTTAAACAAGATTTTAATTAAAAGTCTAAGAATTCCCAATAGCTCATTGATTTCTTAGAAGCTAAAAGGAAAAAGAGTCTGTGGCTTAACTTTGACTTCTACTGCCCTGCTTTGAAAAAAAAGTGAAAATGTATAAAATCAGCTACCTTGAACAGCCCCATAAACCATATTCAATTTAAAGAATAGAGCACCTTACTTGCTGTTGTTTTTACCGTTCATGGATCCATTCCCGGGGGAAAACGGGGAACAGTGTTTGTACCCATTTCTGTGCTTTGAATACTATTACATCTTATATAATAGTTGTTTAATTGACCTGAGGTTTCTCCAAGGATATTGTACGGTCCCAATTTTGGATATGAGTAAAACTGGTATTGAAGAAAGGAAAAATAAGTTTTCTTTAGGTCTTTTTTTTGGTTTGTTTCCATTTTTACTCCTGCATCCCACTAAATGGGGCAATAGCATTGCACAATGTAAAAAAAAAATGTAAAAAATAAAGGGCATTTTGAAGCACAATCTAATATTTTATATGCAGTCAGGCGGACATTAGAATTCAAAAAGAGCTTTCATGATTACTGACTCCAAACATTTAATGCTTTTAGCCATCAAAGACATCGCATCAAGACATTGGATTAGTCTTTGTTTAATTCAGACCAAACTAAAATTTCCTTTTATGAAAGGGCTACACAACATATAAATGCGTGCAGTGTAATGTGTGTCTTGTGTGAGCATCTGCTGCCATTATTACTCTCTCTAATTGGCTAAATGTTACTTTTAAATGAAAAATGCCAGTTCATAACAATTGGAAAATATTATCCAACCCCAATCTGCCGTTTGAATTGTAAACATTTCACACTACTGCAGCAGGACTAGTAACAGAAAATGTTACAGCTGGCATCCATTTTGATACATCAGCTCAAACAACTCACTAGGTATACTCCAGTAGCCTCCTTTCCTCCTTGGTAAGGACAACATGGTCCTTGCTTCCATAGTCCTTTGGGCCAAAACATTAAATATCCTGCTGGTGATCCTTGCTGATTATAAGTTTTGTAAAAACTTTCTCAAAGTTTCATTTAAAAATGAGCCTCAAGAAAACTATTACCTTTTCATTTCTTGGTGAGAGGATTGCATCTAGATAGATCAATGGTCCACTTGCCATGCAGGCAGAAAAGCCATCCAGTTGCTTTTTCTGCACCCAGCAACCCTCCTATCTGAGCAAATAATTATGAATCATTACTTTAGATGAGAGGCAATTTGTTGTACTTATCTGTTTTGGATCAGAAATATAATAAACCTGACATTTGAAGCCAGTCTGTACTTTTCAGTTTCTCCATGTGCAACCTAAACCTGCAAACAATAACATGGGGAGAAAATATTACCTCGTTGATGACAAACCTGACATATTGGTCTTTTGTGCAGATTGGAAAAACATTTGAGCAATAAAAATCTGCAACACTTAGCTTATGTGCGACTTCTTTTTGTTTACTGCTTAATATAGCACTAAACTCTTTTTTTATGAACGAATAAGTCTAATCAAAGTGAAGTTGGCTAATAAGGTTTGAAAATAAATGAATGTCACATTTTCCAGGATTTTATTTGTCAAACCATTAAAAAAAGGGGTTGTTTCTTTCCATTTAACAATAGAGCACTGCTTTATGAAAATACCGTCAAATGCACAGAGTTGTTATTTTGAAGAGAGTGAGTGTAAAGAGTTCAATGGTTAGTATTAAATTGTCAATCTTTACATGCAAAATTTAACAATAAAAGTAAAGTACAATGCCTTAATGAGACACGTAATATTGTAATAACCATACAAGGAGTTTATGGATTCTTTAGAAATAATTTGCTTACTACATGTTTAAGATTACTTATCAAGTAATTTACTTGCTTTAAACAGCTTACTTATTCCTTTAACACTAAAAGACAGTTGTCTTTTCTTGGATTTCATTTCTTCTATCTGCGTGTTTCAGAGATAGGCTGTGTTGAAGCCATAATTGAGATGTGAAAAAATAGGTTGCAAAGCATTTTCTTTCCTCTTCTTTAGTTTCATCATTGTTGTGGAAAAATGCTTTGGTTTTGCATGCAAATTAAGGACTACCAGTTTGGAAAGATTGGACTATTCATTTTGACTTCATAAATGATGCATGATTAATGGAGCAGAGATAAAAAAAAAACAAAACTTGCAATATGCTATGACCAAAACAGGGATAGAGCAATGTGTGTTTATATGTCTAGTTTTTAAAAATTTAAAAATTCAGTACACACTTTAAACAAAGTTTAAACGAGCAGTAGGAACACCGGTGAAAAATACACATTTTACAAGTTCTTTACCTAGATTTGGTTCATTTGCAGCTCTGCCATGCATGGTTACCAATTTCTCATTTAGCTGTATTGTTGTTGTAAGTCATGCATCAAATTTACCAAAGTTGTTTAACTACAATGCAAATAAACTCTAGACCACTTCAGGAAAGGGAAAAGAGATTCTATTAAAAATGTATCTTACCCAGGAGATCTAAGGAGTAGCTAAGATAAATGTATAATTAGACCATTTACTTGGTTCCAGTAGAGGTATTTGTGACAATAAAATAGCTTTATTCCCTTTGGATTTCTCTCTGCTAAAAGCCTTTGGAAGCAGATAATGGACCTAAACTACACAACATTTTAAACCATCTTTTGTGGATAAGGAGTGAACATGCACAAAGGGAAATGTTTCTTGGAAACCCTCTGAGAAATTAGGTTTCTGCAATAGTCCCTCTCTAAGAGAGGTGCTATTCCAATTAATCAGGCAACAGGATATTTTCTTTGTGTAGTGCATATGTGTTGCAGTGATCTCTGCAGCACCATTAGATGAAACTACCCTTACGCATAAAGTTTGGGGGACAGAACCAGGAACATTTGGTATTCATTTATGCTTTTGTGTAAGTTCAGGTATGTATTTTGTCTGGAGCTTTTAGTTTGCTGTCAGAAATTTCAAATCATGAGAGAAAAAATGCAAAACCCACTCTGTGTAAACATTTACGTGTTGTAGTGAGAGGAATGTGCAGTGCTATTAATAAGGACCCCAGGATTCAATGTACTTATCTTTCTTTCAGAAAGCATTGCTTAGAATCCACAGCCAGCTTTTAACATGATGCTAATGAGCAGTCAAATTTCTATCAAGAATGTTTTTCTTTTTTTCTTTTTTTGCCTTTTCATCACTGGGTTACGCTCAGACAAAGCCCTCAAGGTTTTTTAAACCTTGAGGGCTTTGTCTGAACCTAGTAGTTGTGAGACTCAGAAGAATGCAAGAAAGAGTTAAAGACCATGTTTTAAATAAAACTTGTAACCTTGAAGTGTTCGCTTTGATCTTGCTCTTTCGAGAATTTCATAAAAAAATCGGTTTATTGTCAAAAATCCCGCAAAAGCCCAAGTCCAGTCTTACTGCTTTGATTAACTGCCCTGTTCAGTAAAAGCAAGGTCAGTGAAGTGCATCGGCTCCAGGTGGAGCTCACTGCTTTTACCTGAAGTACTGTTTCACTAATGCATTTAAAGTCCATTTAATTACCTGCAGCCTCAAAGAATCCTAATTATAACCTCATTAAGGTTTTGACATCGTCTGGACTGTGGAAGGTGGCCATTTGTGAGGAAAAAGGACAATTTTCATCTGTTGGTGTGCTGATGGTTCTCTGAGTGTGCTGCTGGGTACTTCAGCGGGCACTGTCTCATTCCAGGTGGCTGCCGGGCAACCAGGGATGTTGCCTCCTTGGACCTCAGTCCTCTCGGCTCTCATCCGGGTCCATCCAGGGCATGACCAGCCATCATCGATGACTGGGGCCTTGGCACCATGGCCTCAAGGTTCGGTCCTGTAAGGGACTGGGCCTCTTTCGAGTTTGGTTCCTCAGGGGTTGGGCTCTGGGTGTTCTCATCTGCCCTTCATTGGTGGGTGAGGCTATCCCTAAATGTGCCCTTCTTGTGTTCCAGTGATCTGGGGTGCCTTTGGATATGCGAGGCTCAGGTTGCACCTCTTTTCATGCACTCTCTTTCTCTCTCTATCTCTTTCTCTCTCCCCTTAGTTTTTATCTCCTTTGTCTTTCTCATCTCCCTTTTAGTCTTTGTGTGAGTTGTATCTGATTTTACTCTCTAAATAATAATAAGGTTTCATATACAAGTACCGAGTGAAACCTTATGGCAACAGTTATAATGGTTATAGGACCCAATGAGAAGGGGGGAGGGGGGTCAATGGGGAAAATGAATTTTCATGTTTTTAATCATCTTTGAGATTGTCTGGCTGTAGTAATTAACCTGTAGATCTAAAAACGATGAACTGAAGCTGGAAACTTATCTGTACTTTATGACGGTAAACTTCAGACTGGATGTTAAACAAGCTGACAACACAGCACCATCTCTGCATTATTCATGATGGAGCATTTGTTTTTAGTACTTGGTAGATAAATACACAGCGACAGAGTACCAGACATGATACAAATGATTTTACATTATTTCTGCCTATAAGCAGAATGCCATCTGCTTTGCAGCTTTAGAGTAAAAACAAAAACAAAGAATACTGTTTTATATATAAATAGTTATTTAACTCTACTTTAGAATATATCTAAAGGACCAAAATTGTTATTATTATCGAACAAAGCTGCTTTGTCACACGGTACTAGAATAAGTTTAACAATGGAATTACAAAGTTGAAGATAATCTTACAGCCTATGTTGTGACTCCTCAAGTTCAGACTGTATGTCAGGTGACATTATGCTTGGACGGTTAATCATTATTTCTTGCTTGCTTCTTTAAAGATTATTTTTTCATTCTTAGCCTTCTTCTGGAGGGTAAAGATTATGTATTAACTTTATTCCTTTTTATTTACTATAGGTCATTTCAATAAATAGCAGGAATAAAAACTGAAATTACCAGGTGTACTCATCAATACAGCATTTTTTAAATATAATAGCTTTTGGTCACTCAGTCCCGATCCCATACTGCTGTTGGCTTGTGTCGGCTTTTATTCTATACACTGAGGTTTTGCACACCATTTAGTCAAGCTTCTGTAATGCTATGGATGAATGCAAGTCTGAGCCAGCTCACTTGAGCATTACGCACAGACACATCCTCAATGCCCTCATGTTCGGGTCGGGATCAATAAGCTGATTGATTAAAGGACAGATATCTGGGCAGCAGGCAGGATATGCGTAGGGGATTGAGTATAGCAGACACTGGCCCTCAAGACACCAATCGATCTGACCTTTAAGGATCAATGATCCACTCAAGAGTTAGTGAGGAGCATCTGGCAGTTAAAATGGGCCCACTTAATATTAGACAGAGAAATCTACTTTTGTGGCCTTGTGGCAAGTGAACGCAGAGTTAATGGACCAAAAATGAAGAGTTTTACCGTCCTCGCTCAGTTACCATCAGTTCATGTGTTCTTTAATGTTAAGGAATGAAGAGAATGGCCAATATGAAGAGACTTTTCTTCTGAAGCAGTTGTATGGCAAAATAAAAAACTTACCTTGATCACTCTCGGCTCCTTGTAACCCCAGGCGATGGATCAGTAACCAAAACAATACACCTTGGAATACATACACAACACAACAGATGTCAATATGTCAGCAGTGTAGAATAGGAAGACTAATTGGATAGTCTGCACACTGTATGCTAATTACATAAGAATGAACGTTGACATAATTAGTTTTTTTTTATAAGGGAAAGGTATGGTATGCTTGTAATTGCTTCCCTCTCTTTTGTCTTTAGCTATACCTCATTAAAGTGTTGAAGACTGAGGGAATGGACAATGACAGCTTCGTTGTAGCTTTTGCTGGTACCTTGATTTTACAGTAGTTGGATTTTCTAGGAGTAGTTTCTGTCTCTCGTTACATGTTAAGCATGATTATGAAATAGGAAAACTTAAAAGCTCAGACATGAAGAAGTTAAAGTTAAAAAAAGTATTGTTTTTTTTTTTTTATTTGTAAACTTTGGAAATTACTTGTGGGCCGGAGAGTTCTGGGTAACTTTTCAGCCATAAAACAAAAGAATAGTCTCAGCACTTTTGTATTACATGAAAATATGTGTCATTATCTCACAAGTGTCCGACTTAACTGTCTTAATGTCTGTTTACACTCCATCTCACACCTTTTTTTTTTTAATTGCTGAAACAACATTTTTAAGAAATATATTACGGACTCTGTGTTTACAGAAAAGAGAAGGAAATTTCAATTTTTTATTTCCTGAAATCTACATTTTGTCATATTTTGCTCTGACTGGATTACTAAAACTATTTAATTATGCTTAATACATTTCATTGTATCATTTAGTCATTCAAGGAGTTTACATTTATTGTCTTTGTGTTTTGTAGAAAATGCATTGAAACTGTACCAGTTTTGTCAAGTGTCCCTTCACAAAATTTTGAATATAGATCTCTGGCTGGCCGCTACGCTGTCTTGGCCTCACACACTCACAGACACACAGAGACACCTTTTTAGCTCATCAAACATTTATTCTGGAATTGAAAAAAAGTCTTGCTATGAGTCATTCAGATTTGGAAAACGTGTTTATTACTTTATCATTCTGACTGATGTCTTGAGATCTTCATTATTGTCATATATGCTCTTTCCACTAGTCCCTCTTGTTACAAAACTGTAGGTCTGATCTTGTCTCTTCTCTCAGTGGTGTGATAGCTGCAAGGGTATAAACTCACATGTAACAGTTAAAACCTAAGAATATGGCACCTTCTGACCTCTTAAGATTGTATCAAAGGAGGAAAGAGACTTGTTGAAAGTAAATTTTTTTCCTAACGTATATCTAAGTTGCTTTCTTAAACTTTCCCACTGTATCACAAGAAAACCCTGCGTTTTGCCTTGTTATACAGCCACGTGTTTACCTCTATTTAAGCAAAACCATCTTAATTCTTAAAAATGTATGACTTAGAAAAGAATAGTTCAAAGTAAAAAGAAAATCCTTCTGCATCTTATTCTGGCTTGTGAAAAATGAAAAAAATGTCCTAATCCTAACTGAACTACAACAGGGGTGATCTTGCATCATAATAATTATCCACAATTTTCTATGGATTTCAGCATCTAAGCAAATGAAGATGCTGGCTTCAAGGCCAGTAAGAGCCATTGTACTAGTCAAATATATTGGCAACAAGAGAATTCCCCAATGTCGCCTCAAATTTCTGATTAAATGAAATTTTGTACCTATGGAGTCCTTTAAGACTGCAGTGCTGCAATCATTGATATTCTTTGAGAGTACTGTTTGAAGGAGTTGTTTCTTGTGTGGGTCAGCAACCAGCAGATACAAATTCACATGGAAACAAATAACAATGCTTTATGTTGAAAATGCACTAAAAAGGGGCGTGCAGGTGGCGCAGTGGTTAGCGCGCATGACCCATGTATGGAGGACTTAGTCCTCAACGTGGGTGACCCAGGTTCAAATCCGGCTTGTGGTCCTTTCCCACATGTCTCTCCCCCTCTCTCATTCCCCCTTTCATGTCAGCCTACTGTCAGAAAAACGAGCCACTAGTGCCATAAAAAGCTCAAAAAAAAGGCACTAAAAAGCTGCATGTAGATCCTCTGTTGAACCACATTGACTCGACTGAATTAATAAACCCCTGGTTTGTTGTGTCTTTCAGCATCTGGCTCATAATTCATTTGTCATATTCTATTGGTTTGTCGTCACAAACTTTGCTAAAGAGTCAACTGCTGCTCATGCAGAGAGTGCTGTTCCCGGCTCCAAGCTCCACCACAGGTTATTTATTTAACACCTACCTCAGGACAAAGTTCAGTGCACATCTGTGTAATTAATGAACCTTCATTTTTTTCAACACCATGAAAAACTGCAAAACACCCACTTGGGTTTCTAGAAAAACTAAGTTTGCTCTTACTGAGATATAAACAAAGCTTTTCAAAAAGCTTTTCATGAAGAAAACACAAGTGAATGAATGAATGCAGTGAACTGTACAGGATGTTTTTGATCTCAGACCAGGCCCAGGCTCCTGTGACCCTGACATATAAGTGGAAGAAGATGGATGAAAGTTAATGCAGTCTTACTCAATCATATTGATGGAGTACTAAATTATGAACAGCCCAGATTAATTGTAGTTAAAGTATATAGATATTAAATTTGTCACTGAAACCATTATTGTACAGTTTTTTTTTTTTAACAGAAAAAAAACCTCTTTTCCTTTCCTTGATTCTCGGGCTTCAAGAGTGTCGAGCCAGTACCGGTTTCTGATATTGACGATGCGGGCAGCCACCCAAGATGGCTTCTTGCTTAGGATGGCATGAAATCCACCACCCTCTTTCCTGTAGCATGTAGCTTTCTACCATCGTCTGACAGACCGGTTGTAGCAGAAAGTGGAGAGGGTATTTTCACTTGTTGGACCCGGTGAACCCTGCTTGGCGGATTGTACCTAATATTCTGGCCAAGTTTCCTTATATTCTACGTAGAATACAAGCTTAACATGTAGAAGTAGAAAACTTCTGAAACTGTGCTGCTTACCAGTAAGAGATTTAGCACTGGTATGCAGGTTCAAAAAGACCTGCAGCCTGCTATTTTGTGCCATCAATTTCACGGTTACCAATCTGATTGTACAGTGAGACAAATGTGCAGTGTTTAAATCTTACACATGCTCTTTCAATAGGTGTCTGGTGTATATTAGACTGTGTCTCTCACTTTTCATTCCAATGGTGTGATCAGCAACTTATTGCCCTCTCCATATTATCTGTGTGCTCAGCTGTCTCTGCTCCCGTGACTTAATAAACTTTATATGGCTGAACAACACAATCTGCCAAGCAAAAAAAGTGTGTTTTTATCTTACTTTCAGGGTTTTATTTCTTCCAGCTCATGAGATGTGATGCAAAACTTTCTTTGATTTTTACCAAATAAATTCCTATAATATATGTTCAGAATAAATATTTATTTATTGTATTGTTTATTTTTGGATAAAAACCCAGATTAAAAATACACATGGAACCTTTTAGGATATTTTTCTCTCAGTTCCTCTATTTATATCCATCAGTGTAGGATGTACATTTTTTTTTTTTCTTGTGTTGTCATAACAATGTTTTACGTATTTCCTTTACATATTTGAACCTTTTAGTTTACATAGTTTTTAAATTTGGTTATGGGTTGTCATGATATTGCAAGGCAGTTTTAAAGGTTCTCTGTAATTTGCATTAACAAACCCTATAGGGGTGTCATTGGGGGTTATTTGTTCAGAGAGGCAAAAAGGCTAGGACCGCCCCTGCGTTGACCCCAAACCTTGGCACCTAGCTATATCAAAACTCGGATTCGATATTCCAAGATGTCTGTTTGGAGGAATGCTTCACAAAAGGAAAAGATTCTACATACTATTGACAAACTTCTGAAGGCATAAGTTTTTAACTTTCATATTAGCTGAAATGTAAAATATAAATAGTTTCCTAGTAGGTTTACACTTCCAATTAAATTTTAATCAACATGTACAGAATTGCAATCTCTAATCCTTTTTTTATTTCAGTTCATTTTTTCTCAAACCACACTCACATGTACTTTAAACAATGAGCTGCAAAACAAATGCATCAGTCAAGCTAACGAGGTTAGTCATTATCCTAATAAACGAAAAAGCAATATGCAAGAGTGAAACTTTTCAAGATCATAACTCTCAGACACCACTATTGAGATATTTTTTTCTTTTACTAAGTAAATAGGAAACTGATTGCCATTCACCATTTAACATGATGTGGGAGAAAATGTATTCTAAATGGGTTATTATTTTATTTTATTAAACATGTCCAATGCTAAAGATGATAAAAGGGAACCTTGCTGATAATAAGGTAAAATGATAAAGCATCAGCAAGTCTGAGTTAACGGCTGTGACAAAAAAAATAATTAACAATTTCAGCTGATGATAATGAAATGTTTGACATTGTGTGAATTCCAAACTGTTACCTATTGATTTTTTTTTATTTTAGAAGGGAAAATCATCATTCAGAACTACTCAGAAGAAACTATACAGAGTAGAAAATGATAACTATTTCTTTTCAAGCAAAGAAACGAGAATGTTTGTATGAATGTGACAAATTCCCTTTAAGCCCTGACTTACATGACCTGAAAAAGGTGATATAAAGTAAGATACTGATACTGATTTAAAATTTTTGTAGACTGATTTTGTACATTGTAGATAATGTACAACTGATTCAGATGTGCATCTGTTAATGATGTCCCTCTCTAAGCTAAGCTGTTGGAGTCATGTTGAAATCCCAAAGTGCAACAACTTCAGTAATCACTCTATTTTGGTACCACTGACAAAATGCTTATCATGGTATAAACATTTGGAACAGCATGTTTCTCTGATTTAATGATAAGATCCCCAAAAGACATCATGGGGGGAACTCTGAAGCATATATTTAGACCTCCCTCCCTCATCGTTCACCCTGTAAGGCAACTCAGTAGTCACTCAGATGAAAGCACTCAAAATACGTCAAGAAAATAAATATGAGGGTAAAAGGGATAAGACAAATCTGTGGACCAAAAGATATCCAGAGATGAAAGAGGCTTCTGAGAGAAACCGAAATCAAATGAGGGTCCTTGAAAAGACCTCAAGATCAATCTTAGCTTGTTTCTCCTTCAATGGTAATGGGGAGTTTAACTGTAAACTTGATAGTTGGGTAATTTATTCATAATGAACTCTTTAGAAGAAAGTGGAGCTCTAAAGGCTTAGCTCTTGCACATTGGAGGGGATGTATGCTTTAATGCTATTAAAACTTTCTATTAAAAAAAGATTTCTTTAATAAGATTTTCCTTCCTCGTTTTTTTCACGTTTTACTCATACAAATAGTGCAAAAATAACAGCTTCGGTATCTTGTCCGTCCGCTGCCTTGGAGGGTTTGGCCCCATCCTTGTAGGGGAGCCTGCTGGCTGAGGATACAACTGCCATGCCAAGATGCATCTACTGCATTCCTGTAGTAATCCATTACTATAGAAACACCATGACCACGTACACAAGTGAAGTAGGCCACAGTTTCTGTTGAAACAATGTGGTGCATTGCCCTTAGAAAAAGATACAGATAAAAATACATAGAAACCAAGCCTTTGTGCACAGAGCCTGATTGGAGTCTGTTTCCAAAGTGAATATTATTTAGAATGGTTACAATGAATAGAATATAGTAGCTATAAAAAAATCCTGAGTCAAGCCAGCTCAGATACAACCAAGAAAACACCTGTGCATCACAAATGCATGCACAACTTTGTAATAAAAATGCATTCGCTTGTAAAAGTACAATGTACTTTGCTGTTGCACAATGGGTTAGTAAGATATTGAAGTTGAAGCAAAGAGAAACACAGCTCTTTAATGCCCCTCTCCGTGCTGGACAATCTAAACCAGCCATCCATCTTCATGTACCTGTAGGGCTGCTGGATTTCAGAACACCCCCCATATATTTTTTATTGCCTATTTTCTCCAGCAGCGTCAAAGATGCCATGGATCAAAGCACAATTATGCATGTCTTTATGAAACTATGTATGGACGTTTGTAATCGTCTACACCCTTTCCACCGGATTAATTGTCAAAACTGACTTGTTTGGAATTAATTTTCCTATTCACTACCTTTTTTTTCTATTTAAAAGAAAGAATCCCTTTGAAATGAGTGACACTTTCAGATACACATAGATTAAGGTGCATTTCCATGATCTAAACAAATGAATATTTACGGTTTACATCGTCTGAGTCTGTTTCCATTGATATCGTTTTGGTGTGTTTTTCTGTTGTATAAGGATAAATGTGATTCAGCTTCATCATCATCATCATCATCATAAATCAAAAAAGCTCAAACTAATCGGATTCAATGTTCCTTCAGTTTCAAGTAAGAAAGGATTCACATTTTGTATTGGGTATGTTTTACTACTTTTTGCGCTGCAATTTTTTTTTCTGCACAGACGTGCTTTATACAGTCCTGCTCACAATTGTTGGCACCCATGAAGTTTAAGTACATATAGTGGAATATTTTCTGAAGGAAATTCATCAAGTGAAACAACATTTTACT
>JAUZNJ010033531.1:0-13118 GCA_034780135.1 Jordanella pulchra | reverse complement strand
GCATGTACTGGGTTAGGCAGGGAAATCTATTGGCACACCAGCCCCACCAAGAATTTTTCTCACCAGCCGCCACTGGGCCTGACTGAATAAGCTGGAGAAGATGGGTGGATAAATACATGCATATGTATATATAAATAAATAAAAACAAGTAAATAAGCCTGATAGAGCTTCTGAACTAAAATTGTGTTGAGCTACACTTTGAGGGAATCAGTGAAATCAGGTGTTTTCTGCAATATTCAGGAAGTTTTTGGTAGGACTTCTGCACCTGTTGACGGGTATGTTGGTTAACTGTTCATAAGCAGGGAAGTTTAATTTGTCTGTGACAAAGGTAAGATTTTATTTTAATACATTTTCATTTTGTGAATTTTTATTTTTTGTTACTTTTTCCAGTTTTTTGTTATTTAACTACTAGTGTGATTTTATCATTTTCGTAAATGCCACAAACTGTAAATCTCTTGGTGTAATAAAGATTTTAGTTTCAAAATGACTTTAAACACCCGATAAAAAAAGCTCAAATTTCATTTCTTCTCATAGGTAGTTTGTAACCAGCTTGTTAAACGCCGGTTAGACTAAGGCGAGAACATTTTGTAGATTTGCCTGGCTACTACTAGCTGACTTAATGCTAGTTTTAAGTCATTTGGATTTAGATAAGTTGCTAAAAGAGTTGTTTATTGAATAAATACAATCTTTTAAATATTTCAAAGTTTTAATTAGCTATAAAAACTCTGAAATATTCATTGAAGCCCTACCAGTTTGTTCGTCTTATTAGCTGAAGGCCTAGTTAGCTTCCTCTGTGAGACGGTTTTAATCAGATTAGTGCAGCAAAGAGGGTATGAATGAATAAGCATCGGGTCCAAAGTTAGTCACGGGAAGAGAAACATTTCTGTAAAGTTTAAATAAGTGGTCGTTCTCCCACCTTAAACAGTCAGATATTTGCTTTTTCAGGTAAATTTGCAAGCCTTGTACAATCATTAACCAGCAACCAATACTCCCAGTGAGGAAGCAAAGCCCAAACAGTGCAGTGCTGTCTATCTGGAGATATAATCCTTCAGGCTGCTGCTGCACAGCCTTGCTGACTTTATGTTTTCTTAGTTCAGTGAAGTGCACATGGATCCAATAAAATGCACAAATGGCTGAACAATAGAGTGTGTCATGAAGGATCAGGACCATCTAAAGGCTGTTTCCATGGTAGCTGCTGTAGAAAGTCTTGGGAATGTAGCCCAATGAAGGCACCTTTCCCTAAACTTTTACAGGCAACATATGGCTGAAAGATCAACAGACTTTTTTAAACTTTGTGTTGCCCCATAACGTGCAGCCGTACCAAGAACCAGTAACTCCATGCGGTCCTCATCGTTTCCAACCAAGTCATCAGCGACGATAACTTTACAGAAGTACACTCCGCTGTCTCCCCACTGCAGTTCCCCGATGCGAAGGTCGGCGTCTGTACAGACACAACAAACAGGCTCACATTAATGACATTTCTATGAAGACATAATACAGAAGCTTTTAAATCCATTCTGAACTAAGGAGGTGTTTATTGATGATAAGGGGTGGGGTTATTTTAAGGTTTTAGACACGATCATGAGACATATTTTCCTCCTGTACTTTTGACACTAATGACACAAAATCCTATTTCGATCAACAATGCTAGAGATCAGTCAGCTATGACTCGTGTGTGGAGGACAAACATGCAGCAGCTTCCTCATTCAAATGTTTGTCGTGGAGGATAAGAGTGATAACATTACCGTTTATGATGGTGACGTCTCTGTCTTTATAGTGCTCAGTCAGCGTTAAGGACTGTCCCTGCTTAGAAGCCACGACCCGGACCGACCGGCTGCTGTCAGAGCACTCCAGCTGAGCCGTGGCGCCCAGCTCCGAAGCTTTATAGCTCAAAGTCTCAGGCAGGGAGAAGGACTCCCGCGTGGGGTCTCGACAGTAGGATTTGTACCACCACTGCACCACTGGAGTCTTGGTGGAGGCTGTTTGATACTGGCATGGGAGGACCACAGACTGGAAGAGCATGGCGTACCGCTTCTTCTCTCGCACTGTGACATGCATCCCATGACACACACAGACTGACACAGACACACAAAGAGAGAGAATCAGATCAATATCTCTTATGACATTGATATGAAATTGATATACATTGATATAAAAGCCGCACATTAATGAAGGTTTTGCTCTTATTCTCAAATATTTGGTCTAGTAATTAACTTTAGCTGCTACATTGTAGCTTTTTTTGTAGATTTTCAAAGGTTTCATCCCCTGAACCTTTTAACAGTTAATTGACCACAACCTTTGAATGTTTGCCTGAGGGGTTTATCTCCACCAGCTTTGCATTTGCAAAAACTGGCATCTCAGTGTTTTCTTTTTAGCAAAACAACTGTGTCTTAGTGAGACTTAATACAAAGCATTTGTGCACATCAAGTTTTTAAAGTCTTGCCTCTAACTTTTAAGTGGGTTTGGGTCTGGAGTTTGACTAGTCCTTTTCCCACAACTGAATCTGATGTGATATAAGCCATTATTTCAAAGACCTAGTTGTTTATAATCAAAGCTGTTTTCCTTCTGGAAGGTAAAGCTGTATTAAGGTTTTTCTCGAGTGTCTAACGTGTTTTCTTTAGGTTTGCCATGTATTTAGGCTCCACCTGCACCACTTCACTGTCTCTGCTGTAATAACAAAGAATCCCCCCCAGCATTGTGCTGCCACTGTTGTGTTTCAACTTGGCAATGAAGTGTTCAAAGTTTTGTGCAGTGCTTATTTTGGACCTCACCAAGTATTTTCCTTGGAGGTCTCTTCTGAGAGTGAGAGTGAACAGCCCAATCTTACAGGGGGATAATTGAGTTGGGACAAACGTTTCTTCTTAGCTCTACTTTTCTCATCCAAAATAGTTAGGTTACACTGATATATTTTCTATTTTTATGCTGCTATATGTTTACACTGCTGGAGGACATAGGGACCACATTTAATGTTTTTTTTTTATTATTTTTTCTTTACTCTCTCATTCTGCATTGTTTGTTAAGTTTCACTTATAACTTTATCTTCTCTCTACCTTTTCTTTCATAGTAGCTTTATCTGGTCTGTTCCTGTTTGGTTGTGACTCAATCCTGGATTAAAATATCAGCTATGATGTTGCCATCAAGTCATCTCTGCTTATAGATGTTGAAACTTGGCCTGTTTTTCAGTGTAGTCCTGTTTCTCTTTCTCTTCCTGCTCTCTTTCATCCTCGAACATTAGAACTGGCTTGGAGCTCGTCTGCCTGGCTGTGTCTTTCCTGGACGGGGCCCCCCGTGGAGCAACAGTTAGCTTTTATATCTTCGCATTTTTTTGTATGTCTGCTTCTGTCATTTTGAACCCCAGTCAGCCTCATCAGTTGGCCGCTCACACTGAGCCTGGTTCTGCTGGAGGTTTTCTTCCTCTTAAAATGAGTTTTTCTTCTCCACTGCTGCTGCGTGCATGCTTGGTGTGAGGGATTGCTTAAGAGCCAACGACATAATGCAAGCCAAAATCATCGCTGCAAACCCATCCAGGAGAAGCATGCATTGCAAGTCCAGTCAATGACTGGATGCAATCAACTGGTTTTCTTAACAGAAACTTTAAAGCACTCTTACTGTCTTGATTGGACTAAATTACTGTTCTATAACTTTAGATCTCTTTAGATTGGCTAACAGTACGATAAACTTCTGGATTCTTCTATGATTGATTTTAGTTTAGATGTTTTAAGTTTACAACTTTCCTTTAACAGATGATGGATTGAACAGCCCTCTCTATGGCCTCCTCCTGCCTTATGCTTCTTTTCCACTTTCTCCCTAAACTGTCGCCTTTTTTCCCTTGGTCTTTATAACGTAATTTGTTCTTTAATGTCTAGAACAGCTGGTTTTGAACTGCGATTAAATAACAAAAAACTTGAAATATTTTTTTTGATATGTGAGCTTAGAGCACAGTTGTTGTAGAGATCAGAGTGATAGAGCTGAAGACATATTTACACCCAACATTTAAAAATATATATATTTTGGTTTTAAAAAAAAGGAAAATCAAAAAGCTTGCGTATTTTTTCAACTTCACAAGTAAAATAAATTTCCATTTGTAACCTTAAAAAAACATTAAGAGGTGATAGTCTAAGTTGATAGCTTTGTGAAGAACTGTGAAACATTATTAAGGGACAGCATCCTGAAAAATGATGGCATAACATTTTTTTATCAAACCGATTTTAAAACTCAAATGCCTTTTTCCTAACTGTTTTTGTGGGTTTTTTTTGTTCAATCTGTGGGTAAATTTTTACCCAGCAGCCATACAAACACCTGCCTTTCCAGTAGTTTCTATTAGAGCTCTGCCCAACACAGACCCTCCACTAAGCAGCTTCAAACACATTTTAAAAAAATTCTTCTGAAATTCTGGGATAAACCAGTCTTTAAAAAGGTGGAAATAATTTGTGTGTCATCAGTGTTTGATTTTAGATGAAATGGACATAAGTTTACAGGCAAGCAGTTACTCTGTATTGAAGAGACCTTTTAAAACCACACAAATTCATGTATATTTTAGTTTTATTTGTGCTGCAACAGCTGTTTATCTTCTTTATCTGTGTGGAGGATTTGTGATAAGAAATTTGCATCGTATCAAAACGGGAGCAGAGACAGGAACAGAGATTAGGTGTGTGGGAGCTCCTCTGCTGCTCGAGCTGTGGGGTCAGGAGGTTAAATTCCAGCGTTACGTGGGGGGGCTGGGGGGAGGACTGAGGAGAGGCAGGGGATTGTCATCACACCAGGAGGGGATGCAGCAGTCAGATGCTCATGAGTAATTTCTGAAAGTCATTTTAGCTTTAGGTGGGGCAGGAACTGGGTCTAAATGTTTCCCTGAAGACAGGAAATGAAAACAAAAGCAAGTCCAGCAGTTTGCCTTTCCTTCAGAGCCTCAGGAGGAGCACACACCCAGTGTACGCTACTTTTATTTATTTAAAGAAAATTCCTATCATACATATTCAACAGTCTGATGTCTTTAGGAGATAAAAAAAAAAAATATTGCTTCTAAAGCAGCTGGGATGGGAGGAGACATGTTCTTGAATGTGTTCCTAAAAATTGCAGTTTTAAAAGATATTAAAAGAAACCTAAAGAATGCCATCCATACAGGTAACAGTATGTAGGACAGGTTTTAGTACCCTTTAAAAAAAAACAAGCTACATGGCAATGGCTTCTTAATCTTCATGTTTTATTCTTTTGAAAATCAGTTACTTATATATACACATTTAGATTTTTTTGTGCTATTATTTTTTAACATTTAGTTATCTTTAATTTTTCAATTTAATTAAAAAACTAATAAAAATGTTACTTAGGAATTGTATTTATTTTTTAAAAACAATTTTGAAAAATAAATACCAGGATTTTTTTCTTTTATTTTTTCCCTTAATTGAAAAATAAGTTTATATATAAATATTTGTTTTCTGTTATGGGGCTTTAGTATTTTTCTATTTCATAAATAATACCCTCTTTGCTGGACTCCAGTTATTTCAATGTCCCCGTTTAACTTTTACCTTCCAACGTCATGTTCTGCATAAAGACTTCATATAAAGTGGAGCTAAATTCCTCCAGTAAGGGAGCCCTGGTCTTCCCTTTGTTTGTTTCTTTATTGGGGCCGACCATTGTTAGGGCTCCCCCTCTCCTGTCCTGGTTTAGGAGCCGAGAGGAGGGGAAGGAGGTCACAAACTCTAAACCAATAGGAGCGCCCGGCTTCATCCAGCTGGCTCTGAACAGACCAATTATCCACCAAAGATTTAAACCAAACCGTTCCCCATGAATACCTTTAGTTTGAAGTGTGAGGAGGTTTGAAAAAGCAAACAGAAAAGTTTCTATATGCATCATGAAGGGCACCTGCTAACCATTGTTTACTGTGATTTAATGAGCAGGTTCCTCAGCACCTGCACCAGGACTGAAGGTGTTATTAGATGAGCTTTTAAAACAGTGTGAGGTGTTCCAGGTCAATGCTCTGCTGCTGGACGCTGCTGGTTTCCTGAACATGGTCAGGCTTTTCCTCCCCAAACCGTCACATTTCCTGCCTTTTTTCTCCCTAGCAGTGCATTCCTTCGCATGGACTCATTATTTCAACAAACGACTCCGATAAGACTGAAATAGACTTTGATTCCTCCAGAGTTTAATAAAGTAGCCAGAAGCCAGAGGTATTTTATATTTCTACACTTTACAACCTCCAAGCTTCATTTCAAGCCTTTTTTGAAGCTGATATCTATGCAGGATGAAGACTACCTGACAACCTGTCTGTATATTAGATTTTCTAATGAAACTGATGTTATAATATTTACAGCGAAAAAGTCTATTTTATAACAATGAATATAATAAAAATATATTCTTCACAGAAAGTTTCACAGGCTTTTTGCCTTAAGATTACATTTTAGGTTCATGTTGTTCAGACTCTATATTGATAGTTCATTAGTGAACTTTGCATCTTTTTTTCTATAGTTACTGCTTCCAATATATTTGTGAAATGTATCAATTGTAAATATTTCCAGTGATCTTTTAGGACTTTTATTGCTGTGAGTTGAAATAATTCAAATGGCATTAAATAAAATTTCTAAACTCTTAGCATGTTATATTAATACAGTTATATTACAATTTGTGTCAGTAACAGTGCAGTTATTACCATTGTATTAATTACTAACAATACATAAAATATGACGTTACTCTGTTTTTGTCCTATTTGCTACTTTCAGGAAGTTATTCTTGTAACTAAGAAGAAAACCATTTCCGTTTGATTCATTTTCTAACACTGATGCACCTTAATGCTAAAAGCACATCTAATTTAACTGTCCAGAAGAAGCCACTTTGTATAGTATTGATGTCTCAGATGTAGTTTTTTTTTTTTTTAAAAACAGGCTTCCATAAACAAAGCCCTAAAATACTCAGTGATAAATAACAAGATCCAGTGAAATTACACAAGGAGGGTTTTCCGAGAAACATCCAGTAAGGAAAGTCTCGGAGATGGTCCAAACCTTTGCTGTTAAGGAAGTCTTTCTCATTTTGCCTCGATGACGATAAAACAAAAAACAAGCCCATTTTGCAGGTTCCCCGTTGAGGTCAGCGGGTCTGGGATAAGCTGGAGTTTATGGGCTCAACCTGTTGCGCTGTTGTCGTCCAAACGAATGCATTTTAAAACATGTTGTAATAATTCAAATAAACTCACCCGATGCTCCGAGTAGCACTGCCAACAAAAAGTTCATTATATATTCCGTTTTTATAATAATAGGGCGTTTATCCGCATGTTGTGCATGTCGCTGTCCGATCTGAGTGCTTCTGATCCAGATTGGAAGCAGGCTGCGTCTAACGGGACTGTACCACTTCACTGACAGAGGGGGGAGGCAACATACAGAACTGTGCTCAGTCCCACTGAAGGGTGGATGATCTTATATTTAAGACCGAAAATAAAAACAATCTTCTCACTTACTGTATGGTTTTAAAAAGTTTTGCCAAACGGGAATGGTTTCTCACAAAGCTTTAGGTTGTTTCATTATTCTCAATATAAAATACAGCCTTTACATTTAACTGCTAAAGACTGGCTTGAAAAACAACAACAAAGACAAAAAAAAACAACAATAAGAAAGAAAAAGACAAAAAATAAAAATAAAAAAATCAAAGCGTTACAAATGATTACTTAACGAGAATTTCTGCTGACCAAAGTTGTTGGGGGATACATGATAACAGGGCAATAGTTGATCATTTGAAACCTATTAAGGGGCCAAAGAAACAAAAAGCTACTTGTTGCTGGACAATGAATAAAGTATCATTTAGTTTAACTAAAATGTTATGTTATTCTAATTTAAAAAGTTGCTTTATTTATCTACAATTTTACAAAGATTGCCTCATCATGGAACAAAAAGCAACTGAAATAATCATTTGCCAAATAAATATCTACTCCAAGATAAACTAAAGCTTTTCTTTTAAATATTTGGAATAATGTGCATTCATAATTCAGGAATATTGCATATGTATGACTTATTTCAAATAAAATAACTAGTTTTAATCAGACCAAAAATTCAGCTTTAACCAATTATAGATTTATTTTTGTTTTATGTTTTTCAAAAATAACATTTAGCAAATGGGTCCAAGGGAGCTATTAATCATGAAGTCTGTTCCAGAGGATATCATTATTTTAGTATTATGTCTTCAGTACAGGGGTCATAACAGGAGGCAGGATCCCTGCGGCCCCTGTCTAGAACCACCAATGTTGCAGAACAAACAATAAAATCTGGGTGTTGTTTCCTATGTTGAATCAAAGGAGGATCATAAAAAAAATATATATATATAAAAGTTCATACAAAATAAATTTAAAACAGTTTACATACAGCAGATTTCAGTGTCTGTGCCACACAGAGACAAACAAAACCATTGGTGAGTCTAAATGAAAGAAAACTCAACACACATGGATCCATGACATGACTTGCTTTATGTCATTTCATCAGATTCTGCATGAAGATCGGTAAAAGGAGGTATGGGTTCCCAGCACAGAGCAATCCAGAACGTGACATATAGATAACTGGTTACACAAACCAGTCGATTATTTTTACTGATAAAACAGCTATTTCTGATATACAAGTAGATGAATTGATGTTAAAACTCAAGTAAAATTTTAATTCCTTTAGCCTTTTGTAGCAACAATCCATCAAGCAAAACTATATTGAAAGACCCACAGTAGGTAATTTATCCATTAATTTAACTATATTGGCTTGAAAATGTGAAAATGTGTATACATATAAAATGTTCATTGCTGCCTAAAGGTTGCACGGATTTTTGGGGCATGGTTCAGCATAAGTTGGAGGCACTAAAACAAGTTTCCAAGTATCATACTAGAGATTGGGAAGTAGCGTAGAAGTATATTATTTTAAAGATGCTAAATAAGGGGAATGACTGGTTGACCTGGAATAGCTGTAAAAATGTCTGTTAATGTCCATTATCTGGAGAGAATCCTTTGCAAGGTTTACGAACACAGAAAACAACTTAAAATCAAGACATTCTTTACCCTTCAGGTTCAATTCCTCCATATGGGATTGAAATAAAAAAGCTGCAAAATGCTTCCTACTTTTGTTTATATGAAGCATGATTGCTTCTGCTAATGCACACTGTTAATTTAAGTCTTCCTCAGAGAAGAGGAATTTTTTGATTGTATTCAGGAAGTCAACATATATACGTTTCTCTAATCGTCACGGTAATCAATGCGATCATGGCTACTACGATACACGTCTCTGCCACCACTGTACTGATCACGGTAATCGTCAAGTCGATCTCTACTACCATAGCGACCGCGCTGATCATCAAGGCGATCTCGGCTGCCATAACGATCGCGATGGTCATTACGATCCTGGCTTCTGTAGCGATCGCATTGATCATCCAGGCGATCTCTGCTTTCGTAACCAACACGTTGATCATCAAGACGATCCCTGCTTCCATACCGATTGCGTTGACTATCAGGATCCTGGTTTCTGTAGCGATCACGTTGGTCATCAAGACTCCCGTAATGATCGCGTTGGTCATCGAGACGATCCCTGCTTCCATACCGATTGCGTTGACCATCAGGATCCCGGCTTCCATAGCGATCCTGTTCACTGTCCAGGTTATCCCTGCTTCCACGATAGTAATCCTTCTGTTCTCCGTGGTAACGGTGGGAATCTGTATCACTACCTTTTCCGTCATGCCTCATGTAATCGCTTTTAGAAGCAATATCTTTGTCTTCATACTGATTAGGTGGCTTTTTTGCAGTGGACTTGTCATCAGAGTAGGGCTCTCCGACTTCAGAACCTTCTTTGTCGTAAAACACCTTATCCCCATGGGCGCTATAAACACAGAGAGCAAAGATAGTTTACATGATCGCATGACTTTGAGGAAAAGTTTTTGAAAAACATCACATACCCTTCCTCAGCAGCTTCCTTTTTATTCTTTCTTCTGCAGCAACAGAAAATGATGATCCCCAGAACCATAAGACCAGCAGCAACTCCTATGATTGGGATTAGAATAGACCCAATATTCATACTAGCTAGGGAAATAAAAAAAAAAGAACAGGAAAGACATATGACAAGGGCATCTTCATTTGACATATTTGGACAGAAGCAGTAAGAGCAACCATATCAGACAAGATGGTTGAAGTAATAATTAAAGTGACACCAACTCTAATAAAGGCCATGGATATGGATTGGCCAGCAAGTTTTTTGTTATCCACAATACAGGCTTAAATTGGAAGGTAGCCAGAATTTTCTGCAGTTTTTTGGGCAGGAGCCGACAGAATTGACAACGATTCCTAAATAGGTGTTGAAACTCCTAAAAAAAAAAAAAAAAAACAGAGTGAAAGTCTAGATACCTTCAATTTAAGTATGTTTTCTGGTTGCCATGGCCTGGATGACTGAGACCATTATAACATAAAAAGTAGAGACATTCAAGGTGTGAAAAAGTAGGTTGAACAATCTAATTTTACCATTTACCAGGGAATCTGATGGAAATAAAATGTGTTAGACGCTGTGTGAAGACCACACTGGATGCTCTTTTTAGATACTTTAAACTTCAGAATTAGAAGGAAGATTTTCGGCTCTAGGGACAAACTGGTTTCCAGATATTGACGTCAGGTTGTTACAATAAAATCAAATTTAAGAGTCATTTTTAAGAAATATAAAATACATTTTTGTTTAGATGTGGAGAAATGTCACAAAGTGAAATTGTTGGAAAAACTGATATCAGGCTATTTGCATACGTTTCTTAATTGAATTATGTTGAAATACTTACAAGGCATCACAGCTAAGGTAAAGTTGCAGCTGGCCGAGCCAATGTTGTTTTTTGAAATGCAAATAAAGAATCCAGACGTATCTTTTGTAATATTGTAGAGAGACAAAACTCCATCCTCTGGAAAAAACAAAACAAACAGACATTCACAGTAATTAAAGTAGGGACACCGCAGAACAAAGTAACCCAACATGATAAATGTACAAGTTAAGATATGGTTGCTTTGAATACATACTATCTGTTGTTTTTGGTGGAAATGACCGTTGAATGTTGTCAACACTGTAGGTTGTCCATTGATAGATTGGAGCTGGGGAACCTTCCTCAGACCTGCAGGTGAGTGTGATGTCACTGAAATACTCTGCTTGTCCCTGGAGCGTGCATATTGGTTTAGAGGGAGGTTCTGAAATAGACATGAACTTGATTTAAATATAAACTGCAATAAAATCTTGAAAGGATTTTCCATCACTGGCATTAATAGTATGAACAAATGTTATGGTCAAATGACTCCTGACAAAACTTATTCTATTTTTTACCTGTGTAAAGAAAAAACACATAAAATTGACTAAATAGTTTAAATAACAAATCTTTTTTTTTACATTTTGTATTGCATACTTTTGTAGGGGAAAAAAAGAAAGTGTTTCAATACAAAGTATTTAGACATACCAAATAGTTTTCATTGTCTGTTCTAGAATATTTATTCGCCATGTCATGACTGTCATGTAATAATCACAAACCACTATATGTTATCCAAAAGCCAAGCAATGACAAAGCAAGGGTTTAAACTATTTTTTAAGGCTTTTTTAAGGCTTCTAACAGGTTTTTCTCCAGGTATCAACTTTAACTCCATACATCTTCCAATCAACTCTGATCATTCTCTCCGTCTCTGCTGAAAAAAGTCAAATAAAAATACATCCCCAGTGCACAATGCTACAGTTTTTGAGAACAGTGTATCGGTTCACAACTATGCCCTATGCTTCTTGTTCTTGCACGTAAAATCCATTAAAATGCATGATTGTAATGTTAAAATTTATAAACAGGCTCAGTTGATATGAATAGCTTTTGCAGGGCACCGTAGGATAAAAATATGGCAACTGAAGCCAGGAGAGTGTCAGAGGAGTCAAAATATGGTTGACTGACGACATCTAGAGTAAATGATAGATCATAGCCAAGTAAAAAAAAAAACAATGATTAAAGACTGACTTAGTGATATTGTCAACTCAGCCACTTTAAAGGCAGCATCAATTTATAGTGAATAAAAAGCTGCAAAGGCTGTTAATCATCCATTCATATAAACCATGTGTGGCAGAAAGGAAACGCCTAAATAATGCAGGGCAGTGGGCCCTGCAGACCAGGACTGAGAAGGAGCTCATCATTCGTAAAACTGAACTGAACAACAACACGACCAGAAGACACTTAGGTTCTTCCACACAATGAAATAAAAGCTGAAACAATGGTAAAATGATGCTGTATGATATTATTCCTGTCGGTGAGTTTTGTAAGTGACTTTATGTCACAAAAGAGAAGATTTTTACCTAATTTTAAGTTGCTAAGCAGTTAGCATTAGTTATTGTGAGATTTGTTTAGCCTTCACTCATTGACCAAAATTTAGACATAAAATTATTTCAGACAGAAAATATTTTAAGGCTATTAATGTCTTATGTGATACTTTTAAAAAAGAACTAAATTTGTTGACTGTTTTTATTTGTTATTGAAGCATTTTAATGGAAAAATTTATTCCTAATATTACTTATATAAAATGTTTGATTATAAATGATATTTTTTAGCCTACTCTTTGCAAACCTTAACTTTAGACATTAGCCATCTTGTTTGGGTTTAAAATCTCAGTTCACATTTTTATTTGGGAAAATAAACAAATTCTTGTTTTGCTTCAGTCTATCCACAAACATGTGTACTGCACATATGAGCACATGCAACATTGATAGTTTTTGGATGTAGAGGGTTTAATGATGGATTTAATTTTTCCTAATTTTTATTTTTATTTTTTTATATTTTATTATATTCTCTGTTTGTTTTTCTTAATTATTCTGTCTGTGCCTTTTTATGAAGGGAAGAGAAACATTCATCCAAACACATTTGTCTTACAGTGCCATTTGTTATTTGCTGTTATGTATCAGTAATGGATTATTTTTTGATGCACCTTTATTCCATCTATTTACTACAGGCTTTGTTAAAATTGACATTCACTTGATTTAAGCAATGGCTTATTTCAGTGTTATATGAGGAGGCAAGATTGTTTTTGAAATATATAGTTAGAAATTGTTGGGATCCGGAGCCTGCCGCTCCACCTTTCTTCCAGCAGAGTGCGTCGTGGGTCTCCCGGGCTGGAGCCC
>JAUZNJ010033529.1:0-20310 GCA_034780135.1 Jordanella pulchra | reverse complement strand
GCAATGTTTAGAGTAGCAATGTTTATGTAGTAATCTAGAATAGAATAGAATAGAATAGAATAGAATAGAATAGAATACCATTATTATTCCATACTAGGGGAGACTTGGGTGTCGCTGACGAAACAATTAAATTAATGAAACCTATACGAATAACAATATATCATAAAGTTATTCAGCGTAGGTTTTAAATATGGGATACAGTGATTTATTAAAAAATGCTTTATATTAAAAAATATATGAACCTATTCAGTAAAAAGCAGAAGAACTGCGAATATCATCTGGGTATCATCATGCTTTTGCATTACTCTGATAAATAGCATGTTCACTCTTCTTTCTAGTTTTTAACAATTTGATGTAGAAATGGGCTTAAGTTTAGTTTACTGATTACAAAGTCATACAAATGGTCACGTTTAGATATTATGTTGTAAATAACATTAACATTTCACTTGAGTTTTTTGTCTCAATGCAGGATTTTTCTCAACACCACATAGATGTTTTCAGGTTGAGGGCAAAATTTATCAGACACATTTCTTCTAATAATATGCTGCGAATTAGGATGATTAGGACTTTTTACACACCTTCAAAAAGGAGTGCCAGTAACTTTTAATTTAAAGTGGTGTTTATTTTGTTCATGAACTGCCCTTTTTCTACTAAAACCCCACAAATACTTCACCAGGTCTTTGAAAGCTCTGTAACGGATTAATACAAAGAAATGATTGTTTTTATAACACTGATTGAAACAAACCTATGGGATATGAATTTGTGGAGATTCATCCAGACCGTTGTTTCTTTCCTTTGAAGTCATTTTTATATTTACCCTCGAACATTTCTTTCCAACCACTTAACTTTGGTTAAAATCAGAAAGGAAAATAAAAGATAAAAACTGAAATAAAAGCTGCAGAATGGGAATGTTAGGCTTGTTTATTATTTTATCCAGTAAACATCCTCGACACAAATCCCATGTTTACTTAATACAGCCCTGAATCGTATGTTTTTACCACCAGCGAGGTCTTTGTTTAGTTAACCTCCCTGCTTAGTTTGTCCCTGATATGATGCAGCTTTGCAAACAACTTCTTGTTTTTGTGTTCTTCACGAGTATAAAAAAAAAAATAAATCCACAGTTATTTGTTATCTTGAGACGAGGTCTTCCAGCAGTATTGCTTATCGGCAGACTAAGCTTTGCGTGAAAATATTCTTGCTCTTTTGCGCCAACGCAAGAATGAAGTCCTTATGCTTTTATTGTAATTCACAACAACAAGTAATGCATCATTCAAAAGTTGCTTTTTATTTTTTGCCTTTTGTTTTTACGAAAAAAAACAAATGAAAAAAACAAAAAGAAGCTGAATATTGGGCTTTAAATTTATATTCAGCAGCTTTTACTCTGATAACCCTGAAGTCAGACTGAGAAATTCATATTAAGTAAACTGCAGGCAAATTAGGGATAATGGGAGATATTTGAAGCCGACTAATGTTGTAAAACACTATTTTAAGCTTTGATCATCTCTCAGATCACTTTTAAACACATCATCCAAAAACACAAAGGGTGTGTCTGGCATAGCTGCAAACCTAAGTGAACGCGCCAGTCGAAGGTGGAGTTTTACAGAGAAGCACAGAAAAGCATGACCCTGGACCCTAGGATCTGCAACCTTTGGCTCTTTAGACACGTGACAATAGCTGTTTATCACTTTGGATAAATATGACAAGGAGCCAGCTAATCTGTGGAAAAATAAAGATTTTAACAAATGCTGGTTAGTATTTTTTATTTTATTTTTTATATTGACTAGTTGCTTTGGATTTCCAAAATAAATGGACTCTAAATATATTTCATGATCTTTTTTATGTGGGCAAAATGTTATCTTTTTACACATATTTTCCCCCAAAAATGTCACCAAAACATTAAAAAGGTGTTCCCTTTTAATGAAGTTTTTTTCCCTTTATTTTGAAAACTAAGATTTGAAACGGCACACTGATTAATTTACAAAGGGCCAAATTTTTGATAAATATTTATTAAATATAAGTTATACTTCTCTCTCTTTTTAGAAAGTTTAAATATCTGCGGCTTTAAACAAGTTTCATGAGCTGGACTGAATGTAAAAATGGCTCTTTGGATCGTAAAGGCTGCAGACTCCTTCACTAGACGTATGCGAGGCACTGTTTTGTTTTTGCACTACTGTGTTAGATGTGGGAGACGCCTTGGAGAAGCAAAAGCCTTTAATTAATTACAAATCTTGAATGTTGGTGTTTTGGAGTGGGAGGTGAAGCTTGTGTAGTAGTCAGCTGTATGAGGAGGTTTGTTTTGGGTCAGCAGGTATCTTGGCATCTGACTAACTCACAGGTGTCAAAGTGGTTCCAGAAAGGGCCGTGTGGCTGCTGGTTTTCTTTCCACCCAAGCAGTAGCAACCAGACTATAGTCATCTCATCAAGTGAGTCTAGTCTTAACTTGATGACTTGATGGGATGACTATAGTCTGAGGTGCTACTGCTTGGGTGGAAAGAAAACCAGCAGCCACACGGACTTTCTGGAACCACTTTGACACCCCTGGACTAACTGGTCACGAACAGCGAAAATAAGCAGCTGGAAACATGTTGGTGTGCAGGATCTTTAACCCTGAGCTGTTCTCATCACCTGGACTTTGGAGAGAAGCATCTTTCTGAGAAGTACTTTTATTTCCTCTTCAACTTCAAACAGAAAACTACTGACATTTTGAAGTAGATTCAACTTTTAGCTTTTGTGTTGCAATAAACCCCCCCCTGCGGATGCTCAGAGCTTTGTCCTTCTTCTGAAAGCTTATGAAGCCAAATTGTATTTGACATTCATGCTCAGGCAAAGAGCTCGCTCCAAAGACAACCTAATAGTGGACGTTAATGTGTAGTGAACTGCAGGGAAAGGTAAGCCGGATTTTCCATCTGACAAGACATGCTGGGAGGGAGTGAGGTGGGTGTGAACCCCTATCATGCGGGCTTGTGTGTGACCCTGTGAGAGCTCATGTGTGTGTGTGTGTTGTCTGGCTGCCTGCCCTGAGGAGGTTTTTGGCCAATAGCCTGACAAAACCAGTGGTTCCTGTGCGATGTTGGTCTAACTCCAATTGAAGGAGAGCTTTAGGCCAGCTGGGGCCCTTTCTAATAAGGAAGTAGGACTTTATTCTTGCATCCCCCTGCTGACACACAGACACACAAAAACAGAGAGGCATAACACTGTGGCTGCATCAGGTCTCAGGAGCTACATGTCAGCAGCTGCATTCACCACCACCCGCCGCCCGAGCAGCTATTGCTGGGAAGTAAACACAGCTCAGAACTGAAGGTTTCCCCTCAGATAAGATGGGGGTTCTTTCTGATTTCTTCGTAGCACAGGTGGAATCGTAAAAGGACCACTTGAGTGCGTCTAAAAGCTTCACTTTCCAATTCATAAAAAAAACGTGTTTATACACAGTTATGAAAACTGTTGAGAAATATAAAGCTGTTCTCAATATTTTCTAGGTCTGGACAAGTATAAGGAAAAAACAAGAAGTTAGCATAAAAAAAAAAATGTTGGTGCTTTTTTGTTTTTTCCATCATTTTCTCCAAAGCTTTAATCACTATGATTGAGCACACAAAACAAGGAGTTTGACTTTCCCTTTGAATTCAGTTTAAATATAAATGTAAATATGTATAAAAATGGTTGTAATAATATTTGTGTACATGTTTTTACAATAAAGGGAAGTCGTGGTTGGATTGATGCAAATATGCAGTTTCATCAGATTTACAGCCTTGGTGAAGGAACGATCTCTCTGGTGTCTGTTTTTTTATATATATGTATAAATAGCAACCTGTAGCATCAACCCTGAAGGTGAAAGTCTAAACCGTTTTTGTCCAGGGTGTGTGGGGTCTACATAGATGTTAGATGCCTTTTTTTCTGACTCTAGACGTGTACAACTCCCGATGATCCTCTCTGAAGATCTAATAGGTTTCTGGATGAGGAAAACAACACAGTGATGAACAGATACAAGAGAGACGAAGATGACCATCAGCTCCAGTTAAACTCTGTAGGTGTTGAGTTGCCACTGGAATTACAATCTCTTCCAGGCTTTAAAGTGTGGTGTACAGTTGTTGAGATAGTGCATCTTGAATAGTAGCCCCAGTTGCTCAAAGAAGAGAAGTGTTACAGGCCTGTAGTCACTTAACACTTTAAAACCCGGGTCTTACTAGTGTATGTATAATGTTCTAATATCCGATCTGATATTCTTCCATGTCACACTGACTGCGTATAGAGAGGCTCCGACTACGCAGGGTGAGCAGATCCCAAACTCTGCAGGTTTTTTTCTTTTCTGTCTTTTTGCCCCACAAGTTGAAAGACTGTCAAAAATTTGACTGAAACAGATAATAAGTTATTTAAAAAAGAAGCATCAATGAACAGCATCCGGCACGACTCCAAAGCACACTCCATGAACATACTGCTGTGCAGCATTTCAAAGCATAACTGATGGAAAAAATAGTTGAAAAAATGATGGGAACTGCATTTAAAGTAAAGGAAAACTCAACAATAAAGGCTGTGGGACAGTTTATATAAGTACTGGATAAGGCAGTGAGAGGTGATTCAGAGAGCTTTCTGCGAAGTTTGGAGAAATTTTTTTTGTTTTGTTTTCATAAAGAAGGGGGAGGGATAAGCTGCGTATTCCTGGCAGTCTGCCCCTCTCTTTTTTTTTACTTGATCCATTTTCTGTCTAAAATAGACATGGGGTCTGTCTCAGTCGGGGCTACCCAAGCTCCCTTCCAGGAAATCACGTTAGATGTGTTCATTCCCACTGACTTTCAATAAGAGCTAAATGCCACAACCTCATCTGACGCGATTTTCTGTCAGATTGGATGCAAAAGTGGATTTGGTGTGTTCAGGGTTTAAGACCAGCATGGGGGTGGGGAATTTGAAGCAGGAGGGAACCTCTCATAGAGCCAGAGAGTTCTTGAAGATCTGACTACAATTTGGAGGCTAGTCTGTTAGTGCCAGACGGACATTGTCAGGTGTGGGAGCTTTCAAGCTCCAGCTGCTTTTGCAACCTGCAGGAAAAAAACAAAACAAAACCAAAAGGAATCAAACTTAGTTCACATATTTCGTTTTTGGGACAAATGTGTGGAACAAACCCTTCTAGCCTCAAGAATACACTTTTCATAATTACATGATTAAGGAGACTCATATTGTATTAAAGAAATCTTAAATCCTGTGATTTGGCTATAATCTTTAAAATGTACTTCAATTTTATCTAACTGACATTGATCTGACATCATGTCCTGATGACCCCGTTTGGTTGAAGCTTTAATAGTAGAACAGCACATCTGAGTCTAGAACACCTTTTTTTAAGGAGTTCTTCCTCCTAATGGCTATAAATTGTTGAGGTGCAAAGCAAGCATAGAACATCAACCTCTCTCCACTATGGTTTACAGATGATGTAAGTTGTTTGTTCTTATATTCTGTGTTTGGTTCCCATTAAACGTGACTCTGTGTATTATGGCCAAACATCTTTACCTTGGCTTTACCTTTCTTTGCTTTCTCGCTCCTTCCAGTGCAGCATTAGGGACCTTCATTGTGTTCACAGATTTCTAAGCTACCCAGCCGAGCAAACTACCAACACTTGAAATGAACAAGCTTGAATGATTTTTAACCTAAATCTAAGGGTATGATCTTTTTACCAGAAGAATCAAAACAATTATTTCCAATATCATAGTTGAAATCAATTGCTTGTTGAAATTTCATGCGTAACAAATGATTTAACCAGGCTTCCATTCATTTTATTCACAGCACGCAATCAACGACCGTTGATTACAAAACAGAACATTTCTTACATGAGAACATATAAAGAAACATCCCATGCATTGAAGAGAAACACAGTCACCCCCACCACTTCACCCAGCACACAAGTTCTCAAACAATGACTGTCTACCTATCTAACATTATGTATCAGGGTCAAGTTATTGGATGTAACATATTAAGCCTTAAATTCACTAAACCTGTCCCTAATCTGTGCAGACGTGTTCAATGATCAACTCAATCTTTAACCTTGCCGGCTCAGCTTGAACAAATAGGGTGATGTGAAAGCATGCATCGCATCAGGTTAGCCAAGCGGCTGTGTAACGCATCGATTCCTTCATCCCGGATTGAACGCACAATGGGACATCAGTTAGTCCAAGCATACTTACTCTCTGAAAGCAGAAAACATTGTTCTCAGGAAGCACTTTCAAAGTCTGCTTTCTCTCAGTGTCAGTCAGCCTCTTTCTTTCTCATAAGGTCTAGTTGTTTATTGTTCTAAGGAGTCACCCGAAACTCTTCTGATGTCAAATGAATACAGACTCAGAGAGACCTCCATGTTTAGTAGTACATCTGGCCATGGTGACTTGGTTGTCTGACCTTTCTTTGCGTTCTGCACAGATTATTTGGGGAAAAACTTGACATAAGTTCTTAAGACATCCTGTGTGGCAAATGTTAAGTTTGAGCTCGAAAGTTTTATAGGGAAACAAAAGGAAGGCCCAATGATGTTAGAAGTCAACATCAACTCACCAATAAAAAGAAAGAGTTCATGTTCTTGGAAAACAGTTGATTGTATCCAGGATGTTGCACAACCTCGGGCTTAAACTCACACAAAAAATCCCCTTTATCTAATGTTTAATAACCATTCTGGCAAAAGAGCGGCATATAAAAAAAAGACTGTGGCATATTTAGTCTCTTTTAAATGTTACTTTATTTTAACATTCTTTTTTTTTTAGTTAAACTGCAGCTTTATAACTAACAAAAGCTGTTTTAATGTAGAACCAAACAAATAGGTTTAGTATTTCCTGTCCACTAAAGTTAGAGATATGAATTTTCTGTCCAACGGTCATGTTCTGGATTTTTTCTGTGACAAATACCGATTTTGGCCTCTGCTGTAGTTCAAAGCCTTTTCTTCATAATAATGTTTTCTGTTTTTTTAATTAAAAAAGACAAAGTATAACATGGTTAAACCTATTATTTGCCAAGAGTCTCTCTCATTGGCTGCTTTTCTATTACAAATGTCGATATTCTGCTAATTTAGAAAATGCAAATTTTTGCAATTGCAGTATTTCTTTTAAATGACAGATACAATTAAAATTGCACATGAATGCGTTTGTTCATGCGATAACGACATAACAGCAGCTCTAGTGCTCATTGTCACAAACTTAATGTAAATAAAAAATACTCAGTCTCCTCATGAATCCAAATGCCCTCCCCCCTCCCCTTCATCCTTTAACTTTTAGTTCCGATCTTTTTTTGTGTCCTTTTACAAGGCAGTGAGGTCCAGCTTCAAACCACGGGATTCCTGTGATGCTGCTGAAGTTTTGCAAAATCTTATCATTTCAATGCAACCAAAAAACCAACCCCTCTAAAAGTAAAACATTTCCATGGAAAAAGCTGGAGCTTTCTTCAAAATAGCTGCGTTTTCATGTAGCTAATTCATTTTTGTAATTTCAGTTTGCTCTGTTTGATGGCTAATGGAAACACAGCTAATGTTTTGCAACCTAGATAAATATCAGACATAGTTTGAGAATTAGGAAAGAAAAAAGGAAGGTAGAGTCTTTAAAGTTGCTTAATGAACCCCCCCAAAAACCCCAGACATCACTGTGCGTGTCTAACCTTAATATGTAACGTGTGCTATCATGTATCTAAAAGCTCATGATGTGTTTTCCTCACTTCTAAGGTTCCTGATGTGTGATGGTGGCCGTGGCCGGCTGTGACGGACGTTGCTGTTTTCCTCTTCTATTAGAAATTAGAAGGGCTGACCTGATTCCAGATCCTGCAGCAGCGTACCGTCGGTGAGTTTTGTTTTTTATTGTTTTTTTTTTTCTCCACTGATTCCAACAGGAGAGGACAGTTAGGAGGTAAGGTGTAGATCTCACCTAGCCACAAAAACATCCAACAAAGCAGTTTACATCTGCGCTGTCGGGTTATATTATTGTGTAAGATAGTTTTTTTGGTGAAAAAGATAAAAAGTGTCACACCTCCTCATACATCTGCTGGCTCAAACATAACCACCAGACATTTTTACACCGTGTCAGCTTTGATCTGAGCTGGTTTGAGCTTCTTTTAGTCAACAACAAAAAAATGAATAAACTCAGAGATAGATATATTACAGCTAGAAGTGCGTACACCCTCTGTAAATGATCTTATATGAAGAATAATTTACTTAGTTCCTCAATGCTTTCGTCTACCTTCAGAAGTCATTAGCAAATCAGAATCAGAAATACTTTAATAATCCCAGAGGGAAATTACTTTTGTTACCCGCTCCAGATATACAAACATTTTTATCTCTATATATACAACAAACCAACTCTACATAATATAAATATATAAATATACAAATGGAGTCTACCTGTCCGTAAGTCAGTCTTAATATGTAGTTGATGATTTTACAGGATGACATTAAAAGTTAACTTTTGATCTTCAGGTAAACTACAGTATATGGCAATAAAAAAAAGTATCATCCTGATCACGTCAGAGCTGCCATGGTGGATATTTTTATGCTCAGCATTTTAATGCAGTGACATCAAAATGGGTTAAATTGGACAAGAAAATGAATAAATGGAGAAAAACACAGGTTAATTCTTGAAGATCTGTTAAAACCTGCAAAAGATTCAAGTCTGGGGCAGAGATTTACTGCATAACAACCCAAAATACACAACTAAATCTGAAAAGGAAGGATTAAGCTCCAAACCTAAATATTGAGAGATCATGTCAAGACTCATCGATGTTCTACATCCAGTCTGACTGAACTTAAGCTATTTTGAAATATGGATCAGCAAAGATTTTACTTTCAAGGTGTATAAAGTTTACTGAATGCGGTGTGAACACTTATCCAAGAATCTGTAAAACCGTACAGGTTAAAGGCACATTTCAGTCTGTTTTTCAGATGAAACTCGGTGCTTTCTTCAACAAAATATTAGAAATTAAGGAGAAAATCCAAGACGGGACTTCAGGCCATATCTCTTTATTACAGTGTCTGCTTCTGTGTGTGATTTCACGGTTTTTTGAGAAACTATGTCATCTAGCTCTGCATGATCCCCTTGTGTTTTCATTAGTGTTTAAGCTGCAATATGCAGAATCCATGACAGTCTTATCCTTTCTATGTTTTTTTTCTCTGTTTCTATCATCCTCTCTTAGGCAGCAGCAGCCTTATGGGCTTCAGGACATACTAGACCCCAGCCTCCATCGCACATCAATCCCCACTCTTCTTTTTTTTTTTTTTTTTTTTTATACTGTTACATACTCGGGCTTTGCAGGCAGCACTTTGGCTACTCCTCCTCTGAGACGTACGGTGGAAACGCCCTGTGTTCATCGATGGCTGTGTCCAGACAAACGTACAGAAAGACCGAAGCAGGAGATTTGTGGAAGTGTGGCTAAAGTGCAAACGAGTAATGTTATAATACTAGAATTATTACTATTCTGTATATCATTCATATCAATGTTATTATAATAAATCCATGTTGAAGCATGAATTTGCAAAAAAAAATAAATAAATAAATAAAGATTCAACAATGCTGTACATTTTTAGATATTTTAAAGAAAAACAAAAAGGTATTTTTGTAATCAAGACAACGTTGAAATGTTTCGATCAGTTCATGTTGTGTATGAGAAATTGTCCAACCCTTTTTTATTTTGTTTTCTTTTTTTTTTTATGTTTCTTGCCATTTGTAAAATAACAAGCCGCCCTTCCATACAAGTACCAAAGCAGTCATCCGTTTAATTTGTGTCTTTTCTACACATATTTGTGGATTTCTCTTTGCTTTTCTCATTTTTTTTTTTTTTTTTTTATTGTGCTGAGCTAAATCAGCGGTCCCTTTTCACCCTGTCGGCTGTCATAATGTACAAGAAGAGGCATCATCAGGATTAAAGCCATCGCCGCTGAAAGTTAAAAGTGACCCCAGAGATGACAGCGAGTGGCAAAACTCAACTCCACTATTATTAGAAATCTTTATTTTGTAGCAAGAGGACAACAGCACAGTACAGAGAAACAAAAGACCAAAGGCATTTTTTTTAGCTATTTCAAATTCAATTTCTGACTGCTTTGTAGTCGTCAGTCTGATTTTCTTATGAAGTATGACATTTTTTTGCTGCATATCCCTCTTGGTGTCACTCCAAAGAGTCCTTCAGCTTCTGAAAGAATTTTTCCACTTTTAAGCATTTTGTCTCTTTTGTCTATTTTAAGGAAGCTTTTTTTAATTGGATCTGCTTTTTAAATTTGCATATTAATCATTGAGATGAGAAAAAAAACAAGAATAATTCCTGATTTGATGTCTTTTTGCAATAACATCTGCTGTGCAACATATCATGGACTGATCATGTTTCTGTGACCTTTTTAATGGCGAAATAATCAACTTTTTCCCCATTTGTGTAAAACTCTGATGCTCGTACTCGATTCTTGTACTTTTCAGATAAAGTCACATATCATGTTGGTGTGGCAGTTAAAGGAAACCACACAAAATGCTGTAAGAAATAAACGATGCTCCGAGCACTCTTTACCCCCAGGTGTGTAAAACCAACTTTGGCTAGTTGAATCATGTACATTCATCAGTGTTTCTTCATGTTGAATAATAATAAGTATCATATAAAGGTGGACTGTATCACCTGAGTAGATGAAGATGTTTTTTTTTCTCTTTTTTTTAATTTTATTTTTAACCAAGTGTGGAGCCAAATTTATTAGAACAAGTATTTATACAAAAATGTGTGAGTGTGTTTTTTTTTTCTTTACAAAGATCATAGAAAATTATTGTATAATTAACTGTAAGTATTACTGTAAGTTTATCTGTATAATCATTTGATCATTTTTTTCTAGAGCTTCATTGGGTTTGTGGCTGTCCAATCGGAACAGCCTGTGTTTGATATGTGAATACTGCTATAATTCACTGTGAAAGTTGGAGAACAAATCGATCTTTTCATGTTTTTTCCAGCTTTGTGGTACAGAAATTCCTGGAAGTTGATGAGACGATCATTCTGTTTGTTAATGAACGATATTCCTTTGCTTGGTTTCGGTGTGTAACTGTGTGTTGTGCATGTTCACAGGCATGTGTTTGTTCTTTTTTCCTTAATACATAAAAGTGCTGTTGATATTTATGTACTTTAGCCGCTGTGAGGAGGAAACTGACCTTAGTGGGTTGCAGATGTTTGTTGGTTTGAAACAAAACAAAAAAAAAAAAAAGGTGATGGAGCTGTTTTTATGAATATCTTAAATGAGACATTTTGGTCCATCTGCCATTAAAGATTGACATTAAAACTGTTGTTATGATCAGTATTTGTCTATTACAACCTTGTTAAAGGCACACTGCAAAGGATATCTAAAAACAAGTGAACATTTCTTAAAATAAAAATATCTGCCAATGGAAATAGTCAAAAGACCAGAACATCCTAACTTAATATATCTACCAAAATAAAACAATACGTGCACTGCTCTCTTATCACATATTCAAACAAATTTGTAAAGCTGTTGATTGAAAAGTTTTACCCCGTTTAAGGACAGACAATAAATAGATATATTAATAAATGTAAAAGAAAAGTGAGCATGCTAGAGAAAAATCCACCTGCGCATGGTGCCATCTCCATTTTTTTCCTCTTTCACACTTGTCATTGGATAACCCCCCCCTCCATCCTCCAATCCTTTGGGGCCATCAAAACATGATGTGGGAAACTATAAAGTGGTTTTTGTATCAGGGGAGCCGGAGACCTCTCCCTGCCCTCTATAAGAATAGCCTGACGAACCCAGGAGCTGGCTACACCTGAGACGGAGGCCAAAGCCAATTTACTTTCCCTCCATACTGTCTCCGCTCTCATCTGTCAGGCAGCATATAGCACCTTCTCACATGGCACACGCTCACCCACATCTGAGGTTTTTCACACATTGTCATAGAGAAAAGTGGTGGATAAAAGGCCCTTTGTGTACAGGGAGAAATATTCATCTGGATGCATGCAATCATGAAACCTCACTTGCATCACATTGGAGCCATGTTACTCCCCTATGAGGAGTTCATTAAAGAGGTGTTTGCGTTGCCTTTAAATGCTCTTTCTTCCATATGAGGAATGTCTAAGAAAACATACCTACTAGGGAGAAGCAAAAATACAGCATTTGTTTGTCAGATTTGATGCTGGGGTTATCTCCTGTGCTTCCTGAGTCTATATTTTATTTACTGGTGAATCTTTTCTTTAATCTCTGATGTGAAATACAAACCAAAAATTCAAAGTTGCTCACTCTGGTAGAAAACGACGTTAAAAAACTAACTGACTGCAGAATACATTCAATGATGACCTTTTCATTTATGTTTTTTTTTTTTTTTTATTAAAGGGAAAACATATAGGAATTTAAGTAATTTTGCCAATAAAAAGCATAAAAATCAGGTTTTACATAAATACAAGTAAAGATAAAAAATAGTTATCTAAAGAAAAAGACTCAATAAAGATTGAAAAACATCTGGTAGAAATACAACTCAAGGAGTAAATGGGAACATAATGTATAAATTGATTTAAATTATAGAGGATAGATAGACGTAAAGATAGCAGAAAATTACATCCCCAAGTTATACTTTTGTACAACACAGTTCTTTGAGCCTGATGTTTACAGTGAGGAACGTTAAATGCTAAAACAATATGATGTGGTTCAAGTGACAAAATATAATGTTTATGTCATATTTATCTGACTATCAAATGGCTAATATTGAATAATTGTACTTAAGTAGGTGTAAAAAGTATGAAAGGCAAGGCATGTTTATTTATATAGAACAATTCAGTAAAAGGACAATTCAAAGTGCTTTACATGAATCGAACAATAAAATAGAATAAAGATAAAGCAGGATAAAAGCAAGTAAAGATAACATGATAAAAGCAGATAGTAAAACAGCAGGACCATAACCTTAAACTAATAATACCTCATTTAACAGTTTAACTTGAACAAACAAAGGCAGCTTTAAACAAATGGGTTTTTAACTTTGACTTCAAAGAACTCAGGCTTTCAGCAGTTTTACGGTCTTCTGGGAGTTTGTTCCAGATAAAGGGAGCAGAGGAACTAAATGCTGCTTCATGTTTGGTTCTGGGTGGACAGAACCAAACATGAACTAACAGGTCATTTTAAAGTTTATTCTCTGACCTACATGGAGCCAGTTGAAGGACCTCCGAACCAAGCTGATGTGCTCTATTTTCTTGGTTCTAGTGAGAACTCAGGCAGCAGAGTTTTGGATCAGCTGCAGCTGTCTAATGGGCTTTTTAGGCAAAACTATGAAGACACTGTTGCAGTAATCAGTTCTGAGGAAGTATTCCTACTCCTTCAGGTATGTATTTCTACTCAAGTAAAAGTAAATTTAACTAAATGTAATGAAGTAAATGTAACTAGTTACTACCCAGCTCTAAATGGAAATGGGACTCCGTGATCACTGTGGCCTCTTTCAGCAAAATACTGCATCCCTTCAGAAACCCCCAAATAGCTCCGGGACAGTTTAAGGAGAATGACAAGGAGTTTGAGGTGTTGACTTGGCCTGTATGTATTAGCAGCAGGTTATGTTTTAACATTAACCTACTGAGGTACAGGAAGGTAGCCGATATACTGGCAGTCTTACCACTAAAACATGGAGGAGGCAGCATAATGCTATGACTTGTTTTAGAGATGGATAATCCAGATCTAGAAAGTAAAAAGACATCAGTCCCAGCCATTACAATTTCCAACTCCACAGTGTATACTGAACACAAGGTTAAAAAAACATAATGAAAGAAAAAAAGCAGGGTTTTTACTTTCTGGAGTTTACTCTAGTTTTCTCTAAATGACACTAAAGCTTTTGTCAAGATGAATGAAACCAAAGGATCCAAATTTCACTGAGTTTTGGCAAACACCACACTGTAAGAAATGTCCATCTCACAGTATAGAGTACTGTAGTTATTTGAAGGAATTTTCTGTGATTTGTTTTTTTAATGAATCTTTCAACCATATTTATCCATAGCCGAGTCCTGATAACTCCTCTGATAGCAATGGGCAACATTTTAGAGTAAAGAACAAACATTTAGAGAAAAAAAAAATGTAATAAAAAAATGATGTTTTTCTATTTTTAACAGATTTATTTTTCTTTTACAGAAAAATCCATTAAAAAAAGGAGATCCAAAGATCCTGTCAGAAAATGACCAGGACCTTTTCTGTTTTTCTACAGATTTTTTTCTTTCTTTTATTTTTTTACAGTGCACTAGAAATTTAAAGACTGAGATAGACTTCTATTTTTAATCAAGATAAACTAACAAAGGAGGCTGGATATTAAAATCCAACCACATTCTAGAAAGCAAAGCTTTATATTCATTTTTTAAATAATTTCACTCCCTCCAACAAATAACTTTTTTCAGTTAAATTATACATAAAATAACATTACATTTTCCTTTTGTATGTCCCATGAACATCACAAAGAATGGCTCTTGGGTTTGTACATCCTTTATTCTAAGACTGTCTGTGTTTTGTTTACACCTTTGTGTCCTTAGCTTATTGGTATTATTCTGTACACTTTAACTCTTCAGCTGTTTTTCCTAACAAGTGTCTGTCAGTGTTTCTAAGTTGAAAAGTGTGATAACCTTTGCTGCACAGAAGCTACAGAGGAATCAGAAATGCACAACATGGGCTTGGATGTTGTACTTATCACTGAGTAACAACTGAGTCATCTTTTCACAGCCTGCATGTGTTCCTGCATAGTCATCGTCTGAACAGCCAGAATGTGCTGGTGACTACCTAGAAACACCGCCTCACCTAAACCTCTGACTCTACCAGCGGCGCCAATGGTCTTTCAGTGTTTGTTAAACAAGACGAAGATGATTTAAGGACAAGGTGGTTGCACTGCAGGGAGGAAGAGGTTGTTCTCTGGATCTAATACCCCTCATCCTGTGTGTCTTCTCATCTGTCCACCTCCTAATGTTTGCCTCCTCCTCTGTTCTCGTCCACAGCTTCCAGCTCCCTGAGGTGGGCCTAAGTGCCCTCAGTTCCTTCAGCAATCAAAACACTAAAGTCTCCCACAACTTTTCCCACAGATTTCGAGCTGCTTCAGTCTGTTCCAGCACATTCCAGATCATTTATTAATAATCTAGGCTGATATCCAGTAATTGTGTGTGTGTGTGTGTAAACAGGGTGAGTGTCATATGATAGCTTGAGTCAGAATGACATCATGCACCAACAGAGGTCCTGAGAAATAGAAATTCAGGAATCTAATAGCGCCACTCAGTGGTTATCTAAGGGTATTACAACCTCAAGCTAATATGGAATTGGATGAATGTATGTAGTTACTGTAAAACAAAAGGATTGTTGGGGTTTCAAGCTGCTCCATTATGTCATTATTCTTGGAATTTGAAATATTTATCGAGGTCAATATGATATGTGAAGAAATAAGGAATAAAAACTGTTGACTTGCCTACCTCCCCACTTTTTGTCCAGTTAGCCAGCAGCCATTAAAGATGGTGCCAGTCAGTACGGAAACTGTGATGGATCGATGCTGGATTTAGGGATGATCCTTCCATTAGGCTGCCAGTTGTCAGATGTAGTCAGATGATGATATTAACAAAGTAGAATTTCAAAGGAAAATGTTGTTTATATCAACAATTCAATGGGAAAAAAAGAAACTTGTGTAGATTCCTGCATATAATTTGATGAAAATGCAAAATAAAGTTCGCCATCATTTGGAAAATTACATGAAATATTTTCAAAATAAATTTAGAAACACCAACTGCAACAGTGGAGATGAACTAATGCTGTTAAATCCACCTGAGCTCCCTTCACACTGCAGCAGAGCCACAGGCTGATCCCCACATTCCCTTTATTTTATCCATAGTTATTGATCAGTACAGTTTATAAACATGATCTAATCAGAAAATTTTTGCTTTCACACAAAACAATTGAAACAAACATAATGAAGTTGTGAGTTTATCACAGAGCAAAACAGAGAGACATAACAATCAGAGTTAGAGCTAAATGGTATTTAGAAAGATCAGTCATTTAGAAACGCATTAAATGGCATTTAGAAAGATCAGTCAACTTATGTTCACACTTTTTTGGGGGGGGGGCACTGGACCTTCTTGATATAAAGCAGCAACTCTCCGTTAAAATCTGTACTTAAGTGTTTTAACATCTACAAAACCAGAAGCTAAGACAGCTAAATGTGAGTTTTGAACACTTTTTGACACTCTATACTGTTTTACATAATTATTCAGTCTGGAAAAATTGGACAGATATTTAATTCATGATGATGTTTGCATGGTTTTCTTTATATGTAATATTTCAACACAAGAAGAAAACAGTTTTAGGAACATCTGCTTCTCATTTACAGCAACCAGTCAGGTTAATTAGATTAATGGCGTAACTTCTGCTCTTTGACATCTGAGCTCATGATATAATAACCCTGAAATAAAGACATAAAGTGGAGATAAATGTTTTTCTTTTAAAGTAACTAAGCTAATAAAGTTTTTTTTTTTTTTTTTTACAATCGGATCACTGTTCACAGCAACCTAAAACGAACTTTAAATGTTCCCAGAGAAAACTGAGTAGAAAATAGCTGCAAAATAAAAGTCTCTGCCCCCAATATTATTTTATGTTTTACATTTTGGTCGTAAATCTGAAGTAAAACACGTTGGAAAACGAACGGGTTTGTGCTGCCCTCTTGTGGTCAGTATGGCTGTTGAATTATCTTATTTTTTTCTCTTTTCATGACTGAAAAAAAAATCCTAATCAATTTTGTGTGGGTTTTTTCCGCACACGAAACAAACAGCATTGTGTTGTGTCTTCCCTCCATAGGATCATGTGATAACCCTTCGGTTTAAAAAAGAGCATCCTTTCCTCAGAGGCAAACACATGACCACAGAGGAAGTCGAAATAACAACACACCACAGTCATTCTGTTCATTTACTGCCTGAGTCACATCGAATTAGGTGGGTGGGGGGTAATAATGCAATATGAGTTCCTGCATCCTCCCTGTCGTATATATGTCGATATAAAAACAAAATGAGGTGTTCATAAAGATTTTATTACCAAAATGTTATCCTGGTGTTCAGTAATAATAATTATCATATCTGACATAGGAAACCCTGTCAGTTTAGGCCACTCCTCTGTGATGCAATGTGTAAAATTAGATCTAAACCAAAGTGACAATCAAGCAAAATATAAGATAGAGTGAGAAGAAATAATAGCAAACTGCCACTAAATTCTTACATTTAACAGTGAATTAAAATGCTGGTCTTTTAAGACTCTCAAAAGTATTGCAACTATTCCATCAGCCATATTGAATCGCTAACCACTGTTTGAACCTCCTTTTTACCTTCATAATGTTAAAACCCACCAGTGTTTATTTAGCAGCCCAAAAAAAAGTTGACAGAAATTTGTTTAGATGAAAATGGATATTTCATAGCAAGCAAAATGTGCTTTTTTTTTTTTTGCTAAAAAGAAACACAAGTTAAAGGTTTAGTCAATATTCTTTTTATAAAATGACTCTTACCAAACTGATGGATTTCAAAGAAATCTATAGTGTATATGTTTAGGTTGCTTTTAACTATAAAAATCATAAAACTTTCAAAACCGATGATGTGACTCTTTCTTCATCATGTCACGCACTTTATATTGTTAATCATAAAAACTGAACAGTGCAAATTGATCAGCTCTTTTAACTGCCTTTATTCAGCCAGGAAAACCCCTTGACCTAACCTGAGAACCAGGTCACCAGTTCGCAGTTAGGGGTCAACACTTTTTTATTGTTTCACTCAGGTATCAGCTGTACAGCACCAATTCAGTGATTTATCCCCAGTGATATTTATACATATTCATATATATAAAAAAAATGTAGGTTCATGAAATACATTTATTAAGAATAAACTTTAACGTGGCTGTTTTCCACCATTTAGAGAAAAAAAAAAAAGAACAACCAAATATGTCATGTCAGCTGTATAAAAATAAAAGTATAAACAGCAGGATCCTGGTTACTGCTTCTTGAAAATCCTCTTTGCATCCACTCCTTCATAGCTGTAACTCTGCAGAAAAAAAAGATAATAAAAAAAAAGAAGAGTGATCGTTAAAGAAGAAACTGAAGAAAAAAAAAGGCAGACATTAGAATTTTTTTTTGCCTACAACAGAGCTGCTCCAAGATTTTTTTTTCATGGGCCCAGGGCAAAAGTTTATAAGATGGGTCATTTGGGGGCCAATAGGTCCTTTGCATCAAATTTATTTTTAAGACTTGGTTATTTATATAATGGTAATCCATGGTCAAGAATAAGAAGTTTGATTGGTTATGTTTTTAATCAAATAATGGAAATCAATCAGATATTTATCATAATTTATTTTTTGAAAAGAAAAAAATACTGCTGAATTTATGGAATATTTAGATTTAAATTCTTTAAAAAAAACATTGCAACAGAAAACACTGCTGTTAATGCAAAAGTATGTAGATTATTGGTAAACTTATCTACAAATATGCAGTGGAGCATCTTTTTAAAATAGGTTTTTAGAAGAATGGTCAAGTGTGAACCATAGACAATACTGGAGTGAAAACCTGTTATGTTTGGGGGATGGACATTTAAAAATTTATGCTATAAAGTAGTTTTTCTTAATGCTGGTCCATGTTTAATGACACCCGAGTAAATTAGTGAATTATTTCCTTAACATGCCATTTGGCAATATGTGGCAGCAGAAAAAAAAAAACCCTTAAAAAGTGCAAGACAGTGAGTTCAGAGGACTGGTCCTGAGAAATATTGCTATAAAAAAACAAAACAAAATCCTAAATATATTTATTTATAAATAAGAATACCATATGTATGTTACTGTCAGGCTAATCAGCAATGGTAGAAAAACTACAAGTGGAACCATTGCCCACTTGAACCCTTTCATGGATCTCCTGCAAGTGTGAATTTTGAGGATCAATGTAAGTTTATAAAACAAAATATGCAGAACTAGTGCAGTCTGTTTTTGACTGCAAGTACTAAATAGAAGTTTAGTTTGCTCATACCTTGGGCTAACTCTGATCTTCATGTTAGATTAATAAGTCCCACTCACCTGCACAAGCTCTCCTCCCACCAGAGCTCTTGTGGTGTTCAGGGCCTTGTTGTTGTCTTTCCTTGTAAAAGAGCCTTTCAGTGTTTCCCCCTCCAGTACCCATGTACCCTTTGTACATAAAAAGAGAGTGTTTAATTCCAAGCCCCTTTAGTCCATTTTTCTACCTTTCCCACTATTTCTGTGACGTTTAAGCCACTTGTCAGCACTCACTGTGAGGTCAGTGCCATCGGCCATAGTGTAGTCAAACTGCACGCCAAGGGTAAAGTCGATCTCTTTAGTGCGGAACGTGCTGGACTCTTTGATGTGAAACTTGTCCCCGTTTTGTTCGATGGTGATCTTCAGGTTGTCATGCTCTCCCATCTTGCGTTTTACAACATTGACACCTTGAGAGATGTAGGATATGCACAGTGTACGACAGGAAATACAAATCGGATATTGAAAGAATTGAAGCAATAAAACTCTTGATCCTTCAGCACATCTCATCATTTCAAGACTTCCACAGACAAGGTTGCACCATTGAGGAATAAACTGTACAGTAATATAACTTAGATTGCCCTCAGGTGCAGCAGGATTTGTCCGACTCACCAAGTTTCTCCATGAACTTGTCGTAGTTTTCATTGCGGTCAACCTTCCAAGTTCCATTGAACGCCATGGCTGCAAGCTTCTATGTTGGTTTCAAGTCACTGGGAACAACTGTAGGACAGGGAATGCCCACTGGCTCTCATTTATACCTTTCACTCCCCCTCCCTTTACGTTCACCCTCATCAAGCTGGCATGGAAGATGCTGTCCTTTATCTCACTGATTATATGTCTGCTGATCTGGCCATTCAAATGTAGGCCGATTGCTGTGCGACCTCGAGGACAGGCTCATAAATGAGCAGAGGGCACCTCCCCTCTGTGAATGTGGCACAGTTGAACACTGTCACACTGTTCTGCGGGAGGGAAAAAGAGACAAAAGCGTAAGCTGTTTGTATGGCTGCCAGTGGCAGTCACTCAGCTGAGCCCCTCGTTCAGGGTTTTCTTTGTCTGCAGAGTTTGTGCCTTGCATGAAAGTGACTGATTGATAGCGACAGCCTGAGATTCTGTGGTGATGTTGTGGGCACAGAAAACAACATTATAAAGTGGATGATTCTGGAAGGTTCCCATCTATTTACATTTATTAGACGGCAGCTGTGAAAGATGTACCCAAGTGTGGCTTTTTGGGTATGAAAGGCTGTTAGCAAACAGAAGCTTAACTTAAGCTTCTGTACTTTTTACCAGTTTGTATTTTAAACACAGAAGCCTGTTTTTTATATATA